>CAJVPU010002179.1:0-11110 GCA_910591775.1 Dentiscutata heterogama | reverse complement strand
GCTTTTGTGCATAAATCCAAGGATCCAGAATAACTGAAAACCTGTTTGGCAAGTTCTGAGTTAAGAAGTAGCAGTGATCTTCGATGGTGCTACAAGAAGACTGAATTTGAAACTGGAGACCAAGATTGGAGAACTGAGTGACCAGGTTTTTAAGTGAGGGGACATATCAGCCAAACCACCAGCTTGCCATTAGAGGAAATAGACTTGTACTCTAGAAGCATATACCAAGGAAAGAGAAACTATAAAGCATTTAAAGCCTGGGCAGACCAACCCTTCTAGGTTGCTGGCTGGAAGTAAGGGAGGAACTGGTAAGGAATCTGAGAAAAAAGGAAGTTAAAATATGGATACCAGGGTTGTTGTAAACCTTGCAAGGTTAGAAGTTCATAAATGAAAACTAATTAAGAAGGTTGTGGCTTGAGATACGGATTGGGTTATGGTAGTATCCAAAAAGATAGCTTGAGATACGAACCCAGTAGTGGTAGCACAACAGATACTAGTTAAGAAAAAGTTATCAAACATGCAGGTAAGCACATGTGTAGGACATATACTGCTCTGTTAGGTTTACCACAAAGATAAATACCTATGTGGCTAAAGTCTTAAGGTCATTCCATGGTATTGCTAATCTTAATAAGAATGTTAGGGTAGATGTGTTATAGAGATAGAGCCAGAGGGTTTAAATAGATATCTCCATAGTTGCGGTGCAGGTATGGTAGCTAGTGTGGAACCTAGAGCAGACTACTTAAATAGGTAACCAAAAGTTGTATGTATAGCTAGTTGTACTTTTATTAGTAATAATCAGAGAGCTTAAATAGGTAATCTCCTAGTTAGATTGCAGATATGGTGGCTAGTGTAGAATCCAGGTGGACTACTTAAATTAGGTATCAAAAGTACATGTGTAGCTAGTTGTATCCTTGTGAATTTGATGTAATATCGTAACTATCTGAACAAAGCTATGTGCCAGAGGCCTAAATAGTCACCTTAATATTTAAAAAAAAAAAATAATAATAATTTGAAAATGAATAAAAAACAATTCAGTAGCTATTTTTTGGTTTACTAAATAAAAAAACTATCAAGTATGTCTTCTTTAAAAATATTATTACTTTCTAATTGCTTACTAACTTCAAATTTTTTGTATTTTGCTAAATATTTTATAATATATCTTGAGATATTTCTTGATACCTATATCCAAATCAGATAGTTAAATATAAAATTCTTGTAATTAAGCACTTATATTCAGATAGGCTTTTATATCATAGTAATTGAATAACTCTTTTAATTGTAGTTAATGCATCACAATGCTATATATACAAAATTTAACAAATTTATATATTAGATGAAATTTTGCTAGCTCTCTACTATTAAAATTTGCAAATATTTCAAATTTTTCATAAAAATTATATTGATTTAATGCTTTTAACAATTCAAATATATTTGAATACCTATTAGAAATATCTTTTTTTAGAGCTAAAATATAAAAAATTTTCTTCAAAATTGGAGGTGAAAAATTTTTATTAAAAATATATTTAAAAAAGCACAAACAAATTTTGGTTTACTTTTTTCACCTAATTAACAAATACTAAGAGTAAATGAATTCTAATTCCAATTTATTTAACAAATCTATTTAATGTATTCTCTATTCTAGCTTATAATAATTTATAAAATTTTTTAGAATCTATTGTATTTAATTCATGTTTAGTATTAGCTAATTCATTTTTAAACTAGTTATAAATATTTTCTAGATAATATTAAAGCTTTTAAATCTATACTATAATTTTATTTGGTATTTTATAAGCACAATTGCTTAAAAAAAGGGTATCTATATTAGTAAAATAGTGATTTGTAGAGTTGAGTTATACCTAGTTAGAAAATTATAAACAGGTTTATAAAACTCTTGATCAAATTTAATAAAACATTATATTTGGAAATTAAGTTACTTATTTATAAGCTACTTAAAAAATAGTTGCTATTTATATAAGTATAAATTTGAAATATTTTATTATTTGTAAGTTGCTTAATAAAAAAATTAAGCAAAATTAATATAAACTTTATGTTAATCAAGATATTATTTAATAGTTTTAAGCTAATTATTAACTCTAATATCTAAAAAATATATACATAATTAGAACAATACATGAAATGCTATTTTGATACAAAGCAAAACTGCAGTATACTAACTTATACATGTTTGAGTATTATTGCACTTGTATCAGCTCAATAATATAGGTTGTTATACTCTTGTAATTTACATGACAACTATTCTTTTACAACTATTTATTATATACAAGCAACAAAAATTAAGACAGAAAATCAAAAAAACTATACTAATTAAAGTAGATTTAATAGTATATTGATTTAGAGTATTACCTTATTAACTTGTTTTTTTTTTTTTAGTATTAAGGTGGCCTCTTTGGCTATGAGAAACTTTTTATTAGTAATCATTTGCTATTATAGTTACAACAAAGATACAACTAGCTATATATGTATCTTTTGAGTGTCTATTTAAGTAGTCTGTTTACAGGTTCTATACTAGATGTTATATCTATAATCCAACTAAGGAGTTACCTATTTAAATCTTCTGATTCTAACTATTTTCAAACATTTTATACTAATCCAAAAACTACCAATGGTTTGTTTTACTAGATTGTACACTCTTGCCTTAGAACTTTTACAACTTATTCTGGATTTGCACTAACTAATTACTGGCTTGTATTTCTCTATTAAACAGATATATAGCTATCCTCATAAAGCTATTAGAGCTTTCCCTATCCTATTTGGGCCAACCTGGTTTTGTGCAATTGTTGAGGCTCCTACTCACAGTTAGAATTATTTCTATTTAACTACTTTGCCCTTATTTGTTATTTTTTTATTGATTTATCTCTTACTTCCAACTAATAACTTGAAAGATTTGATCTTGGCTTGGCTTTAGGTGCTGATATCCTTATCTCATCTTGATACATGATTTTCTAGTATATATCTTTTTCCTCCGATTTAGTAGACTGGTTCTCTGAACATGCCCAGTATTTTTCTATTAGTTATCTAACTTATATAGCTCCTGGTCTTGGTAGATAGGGCCCCACTACCAGTTTTCTATACCTGTTGGTCAGAGTTGGAGTACTCTGTAATACTTCACAGATTTCCAACTTTCTAAATTGGCAGCTGAGTTGGTAAATCTCTACTAAAGGATCTTGTTGTCATTTAATTCTCTAATCTTGGTTCTAACTTTCAAATTCAGGTTTTTTTTGTAGTCATATCAAAAATCATAGCTACTTCTTACTTAGGTCTTCTCAAACAAGTTTCAATTATTTTAGTTTTTTGGCCTTTTATACACTGAAGCTTTTATATAAACATGGTGCTACCAAGATTACAGATTCTAGAACCTAACTAATTGATAGATAATTATTACTATAATACAGGTTTATTTTTTGAAAATATCATCTGTAGAATTCAAACTTTGGATTTGCTACTTGGTAGTGTGACAAATAAACCACTTTACTAAGCCACCACACCTTTCTTATTAAGTTGTTATTTTACTTATAATATATATAATTATTCTTTTTGTGCACCTATTATATATTTCACAAGACAAAACTTTTATTAATTAATAACTCATTTAATACTATTTTAATATAATAAAAAAATATTGCAGTAATACAGTACTAACTTATGTCAGTTCAGAAGTATAGAGTTTTTATGCTTTTTATTAATTTCTTCAAAATATATTAGAACTCTTATTATCTTTACTTCTTGTTTTATATAACAACTATTAAACCACTAGCTATTATTTATAAGCAGCAAGAGTAAAGAAATCCAAAAAACTATACTAATTAATATAAGTTTAACAATATATCTGCTTGAAGGTAAATGTTTTATTAATTTGTTATTTGATAGTTTCTTCTCTTTACGTATCTATTATTTTATAAAACAAGCATTGAACTGCCTTTATTAAGTAATATACACAAGAGAAAAGATTGATTGTTGTTATGATAACTTCTTTATTTATTTATTGACCTGTATTTAATTTAATATACTATCTCTAATGTAATATATATGATACATGTGTACATATAACATTACATGCATGAACAATAATCAATTATTTAAAATAATATATAGGGGATATTGTTTTAACAAATTAGATAAAATGATCTTAATAATATTTTTTTTAAAAATTTAAAATTTCAAAAATTTAAAAATTCAAAAATTCAAAAATTTAAAGATTTAAAATTTTGAAATTTGAAATTTCAAAAATTTAAAAATTCAAAAATTCAAAAATTTAAAAATTGAACTTTCAAAATCTTGAAAATTAAAAAATTTAAAAATTTAAAAAATTAAAATTTTAAACTTTCTAAATATAGTAATTTAATTGCCAAATATATATAACAATCATGTGATATTTGAAATTTGTCTTTCCCACGAGCATGTGTCAGGTGACACAAATTCAAAGTCACATAACTGTATAATCTACACTTTATATTTGGTAATTAAATTACTATTTTTAGAAGTTTAAAATTTTTTCAATTTTCAAATTTTCAAAATTTTCAATTTTCAAAATTTCGAATTTTTCAATTTTCGAATTTTCAAATTTTCGAATTTTTCAATTTTCGAATTTTCAAATTTTCGAATTTTTCAATTTTCGAATTTTCAAATTTCAAAAAATTTGCACTTTTGGCCCAAATGGAACACTGTAACATTAGCTTATATGATCTGCTGAACTTTGAAAAGCAGTTTCGAAAGTTTTACTGGACCAATTTTGATGATCCTGCCACCCTTATAATCGTTCTGACCAGGAAGATAACTTAGAATCGGAAGCAGATTTCTCGGTACAAAACTCCTATACGTATACTTAGAGAGTGCGATATTATACAAAATTTAGTGGTGCTTAATTTCGGACCTATACAGTAAAACATTCGACACAAATATTAAAAAATTCGGAGCTTACAGGAAAAAAATTGCCGTACGCACAAGAAAGTCATCTTTTGCTTCATCATTTGATAACACTGTAGTGAGTGGCCATTTGCACAATTAATACCGTATTTGCGACCAGTGTTATCAACTGTGTTATTGTTAATCGCTTTTAAATACCACTTTTAAATACCACGATCTTCTAATTAGAAAAAATTCCATGCATACAATGTAAAATATACTCAAATTTTATTTTAAGCTTATCAAGTTTAATGCAGTATTTTAATGGGAATTGATATCAATATGGAGTGAAATTTCAAACTTTAATTTATCATACGGAAATTGTTATATAAACAGCATGTACAATTACCTATTATTACACGGCTCCTAATTGTTCACCCATGACCTTCTTACTGATATTCTCACGTTGATATTTTCACGGCTGATGTTTTCCCGGCTTTATGTCTGCCGTGAAAATATCAACCGTGAGAATATCAGTAAAAAAAGTCATTGAACAATTAGTATCCGTGTAGTAAATCAGTTATTACACGTATTTGTCGTCGATGTCACTAAAATCCCGAATCAATCTCGATATCATTCATCATTGCGGCTGCGCCGCAATACTGAAATCTATGATAAACGCGAAATAACTATTACATATAATGTCTATAGTATTCAGGTCTAACTTTATTAGTAAAACATACCATATTATTGTTCCAAAATTGGGAGATGTTCTATTAATCGACAATATCTGGTATTCCTAATTCATATATTCTACTAGCTATCGCTATAAAAAGAATTAATAAATAATGTTATAATATGAATTAATAGTATATATTAATTTATAATTACCACTATAATCAATTTTAGATGAGATAAAACCACTTTTATAATGTGAACCCATAGATACTTTCGTATCTTCAGTTTTTATAATTTGTAATTTTTTATCAGATTCAGATAATTCTGATAAAATATTTTCACTATTCTGCCATTCTGCAAAAATAATATAAATTTCTTTTGCTGTTGGACGTTCATTTTGTTCTGTATTCCAACATCTCTTCATTAAATCTGCATAGCATTTTGCTGTATTTTCGTAAATATTTGGTCGCAAACCAGCACATACTTGTATTTGAAATTCTGATGTTTCCTGAAAAGGTACAGGTTTGCCATATAAAATTTCCCACAAGATTATACCAAATGAATAAATATCTGACGCTTTAGTATATGATTCACCACGAAAAACTTCAGGAGCAATATAAGGTAAAAATCCATAAACTTTATCAGATTTTGATTTTAAAGCAATATTGGTTGTAATTGAAAGCCCTAAATCTGCAATGTATGCGCTTTTAAAACTATTAAGCAATATATTTCCACTATGCAAATCACGATGAATAAGATCATGAGAATGAATTATCTGAAGATCTGATGTAATACATTGGAGTAGGTTTAACTTGTCCTTCCAATCCATTTGTGCTATGGTACGCAGATTTTTACGCAAACAACCTTCTGAGGCATACTCCATGACAAGAATATAATCCTTAGAAACTTTATCCCTTGATATACCGAAACATTTTAGAAAAGTTGGATCTTTAAGACCAATATCACAATACGCTTTTAACTTATTATTAAAATAAAATATAATATATTCAAAATTATTACTGTAAATGATAAATCACTAGTAATATAAATAAAAAATATTTAGTAGAAATTACCTCTCTTATAAATTCATGATTATAATTTGATTTATGAATTAATTTAAACGCGATAGCTCTGTCAACATTTTGGCTTTTATCAAGCCATCTAGCATAATATACAGTTGCAAATCCACCACTACCTATTTCTTTAATATCATAAAATTCGTCATAAGAAATCCAAGATAACTGATATCTATTTTCGATCAATAATTTTTTCAAATCATCTTCAATTTCGGAATTAAGTAGCCACTCATTTGCAGCTATTAATTATTTATAAAATTTAGTCAATAAATAAATTAATAACTGCGTATTTTATATTTGATTATGATATAATACCTAATGTTAAATCCTTTTCCCTATTAGCAATTTAATTGTATAAAGTTATTAAACAAGTATATGATATATATATCGATATAATGACTGAGTACTACAATTTGTTGCACTGAAAGCGTGCACTTTCGCAAAACTACCAATCGAATACCACCAAGATCAGATACGTATAAACGATTTTTTTCTTAAAATTCAGTTATAGATGCAGACTTATGACATCGCTTAGTTTTACATTCTATATCTGGTTATAAAATAGTGTAATTGAGCCGTAACTTGCGAAGTAAATAAGTCTACATCTATAGTTATAGCTCGAAATTTCTCTTGTGAAATCACCATTTCAAAAATTTATGTCATTGCTCTAATTTTATTCTAATTCTAATCCTGACTCTAAATAGTTATGTTTTTTGATTTTAATTACATCTGATCTTACGATTGGTTTTGATTGTTACGTCACAATACACCTGCAAATTTAAACTTAAAATTTACCTTTGATACCAGTAATTGGCTTTATCTAGATCTCTGATTATTCCAATTCCATTTCGATAACATTCTGCAACTGAGGACATTCCTCTAGCATTCCCCATTTCAGCAGATTTCTGATAATAAATGAATGCCTTATATTCATCTTTTTCAACTCCAAATCCATGATGATAATTACCTCCAACATTATACGCTCCTCCGGCAACCCCCATTTCAGCAGATTTCTGATAATAAATGAAAGCCTTATTTTCATCTTTTTCAACTCCAAATCCAAGACGATAACAATTTCCAACATTAAATGTTCCTTTGCTATCCCCCATTTCAGCAGATTTCTGATAATAAATGAAGGCCTTATGTTCATCCTTTTCAACTCCAATTCCGGCATGATAACAAATTCCAACATTAAATTTTCCATTAGCGTTTCCCAACTCTGCAGCTTTTTGATAATAAATGAAAGCCTTATGTTCATCCTTTTCGACTCCAATTCCATAACGATAATGATCTCCAACATTGAATGTTCCAACAGCGTTTCCCATCTCTGCAGATTTTTGATAATAAATGAAAGCTTTATGTTCATCCTTTTCAACACCAATTCCGTTTTGATAACAATATCCAACCATATATATTCCATTATCGTTTCCCATCTCAGCAGATTTTTGGTGATAAATGAAAGCTTTATGTCCGTCCTTTTCAACTCCAATTCCATCTTCATAACATTTACCAAGTGCAAATATTCCATCAGCGTCACCCATCTCAGCAGATTTTTGATAATAAACGAAAGCCTTATATTCATCCTTTTCAACTCCAATTCCATTTTGATAACAATATCCAACACCAAGTGTTCCGACAGCGCTTCCCATTTCTGCAGATTTTTGATAATAGATGTAAGACTTATGATCATCTTTTCCAACTCCGATTCCATTTTTATAACAATTTCCAACCGCAAATGTTCCATCGGCATTCCCCATTTCAGCAGATTTCTGATAATAAATGAATGCCTTATTTTCATCCTTTTCAACTCCAATTCCATATTGATAACAATGTCCAACGTAATTTGTTCCGGTTGCATGACCCATCTCCGCAGATTTTTGAGAATAAATGAAAGCCTTATGTTCATCTTTTTCGACTCCAATTCCATCCTTATAACAGTTGCCAAGTGCAAATACCCCACTAACGAGCCCCATCTTTGCAGATTTTTGATAATAAATGAAAGCCTTACGTTCATCTTTTTCAATTCCAATTCCTTTTTCATAACAATATCCAACGTTGTTTATTCCAGAAGCGTTTTCCATCTCTGCAGATTTTTGATAATAAATGAAAGCCTTATGTACATCCTTTTCAACTCCAATTCCATTATGATAAAAATATCCAACATTTAATATTCCATCAGCATTTCCCATCTCTGCAGTTTTTTGATAATAAATGAAAGCCTTATGTTCATCCTTTTCAACTCCAATTCCATTTTGATAACAAGATCCAACATTAAAAGTTCCATTAACGTTTCCCATCTCTGCAGATTTTTGATAATAAATGAAAGCCTTATGTTCATCCTTTTCAATTCCAATTCCTTTTTCATAACAATTTCCAACATTATTTGTCCCTAAAGCGTTCCCCATCTCTGCAGATTTTCGATAATAAACGAAAGCATTATGTTCATCCTTTTCAACTCCAATTCCATGTTGATAACAATATCCAACATTAATTGCTCCATCAACATTTCCCATCTCTGCAGATTTTCGATAATAAATGAAGGCTTTAAGTTCATCCTTTTCAATTCCAATTCCATTTTGACAACAATTTCCAACATAGTTTGTTCCAACAGCATTTCCTAGCTCTGCAGATTTTTGATAATAAATAAAAGCCTTATGTTCATCCTTTTCAACTCCAATTCCATGATGATAACAATATCCAACATTAATTGTTCCATCAGAATCACCCATCTCTGCAGAATTTTGATAATAAATGAAAGCCTTATGTTCATCCTTTTTAACCCCAATTCCATTAAGGTAACATCTCCCAACATTAAATATTCCATTGGCATCACCCATATCTGCAGATTTTTGATAATAAGTGAAAGCTATATGTTCATCCTTTTCAATTCCAATTCCATAAAAATAACAATCACCAACTTTATTTGTTCCATCAGCATTCCCCATATCTGCAGATTTTTTATAATAAATGAAAGCCTTATGCTCATCCTTTTCAACCCCAGCTCCATAACTATAACACCAGCCAACATTAAATGTTCCGTCTACGTCACCTATCTCTGCAGATTTTTGATAATAAATGAAGGCCATATGTTCATCCTTTTCAACTCCAATTCCATAAAAATAACAATCACCAGCTTTATTTATTCCATCAGCATTTCCGATCTCTGCTGATTTTTGATAATAAATGAAAGCCTTATGTTCATCCCTCTCAACTCCAATTCCTTCATCATAACAACATCCGACATTAAATATTCCATCAGTGTTTCCCATCTCTGCAGATTTTTGATAATAAATGAAGGCTTTATGTTTATCCACTTCAACCCATTTACCATGACGATAACAACTTGCAAGAATGTTTTGAATTATTGGATTGATATGGTCACTTAAGCAAAAATTTATAATATCATCTGGACTTTGCTTTTTATTTACTAAAAATTGTTCTAATACGTCAATAATTGAACTGATGTCTTGACCTTTCGATTTTTCTTTATCATATAAATTACACATTTCTTCAATAATTTCATTAAGAAAATCTTTTGACTTGTTATCTTCTAAATGCAATTTGTCAACATTGCTGGTTAGCTGAGTAATATCTGATAAACTGTCGATTTGCTCTGGCTGTTTTTCAGATATATTATTATAAATTGACATCTTTTCTCAAGAAAGAATGTGTTGATCGGTAATGTGCTACATATGAAATCATCAAATTTATTGAAGGAATGTGTCACGTTACTCAGTGTTTATGTATTTCTTTAGCCGTAACCGTCGCATTCACATTATAACATTCTCAACAAACTGATCTGTTGTGAGATGGGAACTGATCCAGAATCACCAAAATATGGGTTTTACGATATCAACAAATACTAACACTATCTAAAAACACTACTCCAAGATCATAGGAAGACTTTCGTATTATTGGCTGTTTAAATTACATTATTTATACAGTTTAAAGTACTTTTTTAAAAAAAAATAAACTAAGAATAAAGAAAAAAGAAGTATATAGAAAGTTTTATTAGGGTTATAGGGCTCCACTATTAAAAATAATCAAACCCCTTTTTGTTTTAGAGAGTAACATGGTAACAACTTAATTCTTTAAGAAGTCGCTATTATGCCAACTTCTCTAAAACCAGAAATGATTTTGATTATTTTTAATGGTTTAGTCTTACAACCGAAATAAAACTTTTTATAAATTTATTCTTCGCAGTTTTGTTTTTTTTTTTAAAAAATACTTTAAACTGTATAAATAATGTAAAATTAAATTGATTTAAACAGCCAATCATACGAAAATTTTCCCATGAACTCTGAGACAAAGTCCTAGAAATGGCAGGCTACGAAAGAAACGTGAAATTGGTCCGAGTAACTAGGGTCAATAAGGCTCTAGATTATGCCACGAATTTCTAACTCTGGTTCATAGGATTAGAGGTCCAATCTGGATAAATCCGTCATCCATTTATCCATATCTGAATTTATCCGGATATCCATTTACTATTAGTA
>CAJVPU010002178.1:0-11111 GCA_910591775.1 Dentiscutata heterogama | reverse complement strand
TGGACTGAACTGTAAGTATTATTTAATTGGTCTCATTAGGACCGAGGATGAACCGAACCGAACCGATCCAACCCTAATCTTGGTTATGTCATGGGTAACAATTTATTAACAACATATATCTGTGTTTAATTAAATGCTAAATCTAACCTCATATGATACTAATTTATTTACTACAATGCTTATTAATGATTAGCAAGTACAAGCCACTCACAAATAATATAAAATAAAATAACTTGCTTTTTTTAAAATCCTGTTTTTCAGAATTGCTAGTATATAAAATTGCAAATTTGTGCAACCTAAAATATTCAATATATTTAATAAATTAAAAAATTGGCAATTCAAAGACTAGGTTTATACCTTTCCAAGCACTTGTTATCAGGTGCTTGATTCTTTTCAATATTATCTAATTCAGGTGTTTTGTCCTTTTTAATATTATCCAATTTAGGCACTTGATCCTTTTTTGTACTTTGGTTAGATTCATTGACACATCTTTGATATTGTTTTAATATTTTGATCTCTTCTTTTATTCTTTTTTACTGTTGGGCTTTGACTGCCTTTAAATAAGAGTTATATGGATGGTAACATATTATGGTTTAGAACCTCAGATATTGGTTCGAGATCATAAATCTTGGTTTAGGACCATAGATCTTGGTTTGAGACCACAGATCATGATTCCCGACCATGGCTATTTTGCAATGTATAAATATAACAGCTAAACTAATAGAGAATATGGAGAATTCCACATGAGTCATAAATGAAATAATGAATAACGTCCTTATGAATCGTACATCAACTAAATTCATTCCTAAATAACCCGTTATTATTAAATCCGAATCCTTTATAAACATCCATCTCGCATAACCTATGCTTGTAACCCTGAGCTAATTACCTTATGTTAGCCAAATCTCCCGCGGTTACAACACTTGGCATTTTTGTGAAACAAATAAATAAATTACTTGCAACACGAGCGTGTGTATATAGGTTAATTTAATTCGTCGTAGAAGATACGACGTGTATAGGTGAAATTAATTCATTATAAGTTTAATTTCTAGCTGGTACTAAGCATTTTGAAAAGTTTATAATATACGATTTTTCATTTAATGGACAAGTTGTTAATTTTTCTATTTCAATCCAATAATGCTATGGAGATAGTTCGAAGTAAAATAAGAGTTAGAGTAAAATGAAAGGTTAAAAAAAAAAATAAAGAAAATACAAAATTGCATTTTAAAAAATACATAAATTCTTTATGTATTAGTATCTAAAGCTAAAAATTTGAAATTCTGATATTCAAAGAATCAAGTACTTTCTTGTTATTGTAGCGCACCAACTTGGTGCACATTTTCGGATGCGAATCCAACAAAGTAACATACACTGTCACTATACAAAGACCGCAGGGTTTATATTTTCTAATGTAAGTATCTAGCCATTCCTGCATCTTGTTAAGTCGTTCTAATAAGCAATACTCATCTCCATAGGTGAGTGAAAATTTTTGTATTAAAAATGCTCAAATAATACAGTAATATACACACGAAAATGGCTAGATGCTCACATGAGACTGTAAGACGTATACAATAAGGTCACAAATTTTACAACCCGTTGTAGCAATAACATGCTAGCTTTTTCAATAAGGCGATAAATTCAAATTTTGTTTTTGAGATGTATACTTCATTGTTTTTGATATCTATTTTTCTAATCTCTGATTTTAAATATGCAGAAAATGCGGTTCTTTACAGTCCAGCACCAAGAACAGAATTTATGTCCGATATTATATCTGATAAGGTCTATTATTATGGCGGATTTGGAGCTAACGGCGCAATGAATGATTTTTTTTATATTGACTTGACGCAGCCATTTTATAGTTTTTCACCTCCATATCAGTTCATAAAATATTTAGATTATAGAGGTGGTGCTAGTGCCAACTCTGATGCAAATAATATATATCTTTTTGGTGGTTATGGTATTTCTTCCGACCCACCTCCTGGTGAACTTTATATAATTCAATCACTTTCAACGGATCCAGTAATAAATTACATTCAGGATACGAATTCGACACCGTCTTCGAGAAAATGGCATACTTCTGTGGTTGATCATAAGAATAAGAAAATGTATGTTTGGGGGGGAGAGAAAGTATTGTACAGCGGGTATTTAAATATTTTCATACATGTATGTCCTGTATAAGCCGGAGAACTAAGGTTCGTCTAAAAAAAAACTTTATGAAAAGTTATACTCAATCAACTAAATTAAATAGATGTATGTGTAGTGGAAATAAGTATATAAGTAATAGTTATACACTGGGTTCTATGTGTATAACTATTGTATTTTGTTAAACCAAGTACTCCGACTTTTACAAGCTTATCGTATAAACTCATTCTGTAATACTAACTCGTATATTTAAGACCTATTATCACTCAAAGTGACGGAGCTATGTACATATATGATATTGAACAATCCGTCTGGACTTCAAATCCCACTCCCAATCAACCTATAGGCCGTCAATTTCATACAGCAACTTTATTGCCTGATGGACGGATAATTATGATTGGTGGAGCCTTTAGTTCAGACGTAGGGCAGGTAAGAAATGATATATTGTAGTGCGAGTATAATATTCTGTCATTTTGATTGGCTAAAACCGGGTCAGCAAATCATAGATTATTTGTAAATAATCTTCTAATTGAAGCATTTTTATTTGCTATTTTAAAGCTTGATGTATATGACACGAAAATCAATCAATGGATAAATATTGTGCGTAATTTATTTTCGTTCATTTTTATGCGTTCTCTTTAAATACTTAATTTCTAAAAAAATTCAGACAGCAACAAAGTACGGTTTTATTCCTCCCATTGGTTCTCATTCAGCAACTTTATTACCTGATAATCAGAATATTATCATATATGGGGGTAGTAATCAAACTGAATATTCTGGTCTAGCAGTTCTGAATTCTGTAAGCTATGTGTGGACAGTTATATCTCCGAATGGAAGTGCACCATCTTTACTTTCAAGCGGTCACAAAGCTACACTCTATTTTGATGTTATAATTTTCGCATTCGGTAAATATTATGAACTATCGTATAACCGCGAAATAACGCACAGGGGCGTAATTTTGAATTTTGGCCCGAATTAAGCTTAATTTAGGCCGAAATTTGAAATTACACTCCTGCGCGTTATTTCGCGGTTATACGGTACTTTATTTCTCTAATATTTGACCATAGATTTATCGGATTTCTGAATTTACTGTACCTAGGTGAATACTCTTTCAATAACTCTCGTTATCTTATGGATACCACAGTAAGAATCCTCAATATATCAAATGGTCAGTATAGATGGGTTGATTCATTCACCCCTCCTCCAACCCCTCCTCCAACCCCTCTTCCAACCACTCTTCCAACTCAAAACAAAAGTACGAATATTCAGAATCCCAATGTACAAATTTCAAACTCAAATATAATTATTATTGTATCTACGATTGGTGGTACTATATGCATCGGAATATTGGTATTAATTGGGTATATTATTTATAAGAAAAATCGATCAAGAGAATTCAGATATGTAACGGAAAGTAGTAATGAAATTAGATATGTAACGGAAAGTAATAATGAAGTCAGATAGTGACTCATTAAAAAATCAAAACTTTAACGTTAAAAGACAAAGCAACTACGTATTTTGGTAAAAATCACATGCATATAATCGCCATAAAAATTCCATGTAGTATGTAAATGTTTCAAAGTGAGTAATTTGTGTATGCAGTTTAAAAAAATATATATTTTGCATATACGTAAGTACTGTATCTATGAAAAATAAAAAGTTAATTCATGAGATGTTGTTGCTGTAATAAAGACTTTTAATAATTATTATACATCGTAGTTAGCAAAAAAAAACATCTGATAAATTTCATTGAATTTGTAATAAAATTTTTTTTTGATTTGTTGAATTTTTAGTAAAGTCTCGATCTCCATGGTATTGATAATATGGGATCTTTGCTATCAAAATGACCCTCCGAGGCTATGTTGATTTTGTGAATAAAAATTAAATTTGCCAGCTATCTAGCAATCCAATTTGAATAAACTTTTTTTTATTTTGTAAATCTCAATAGAATCTACAAATTAAAAAATTTTCATTCAAATTGGATAACCAGTTGGTTGGCAAATTTAATTTTTATTCCCAAAAATCAACATAGCCTCGGAGGGTCATTTTGATAGCAAAGATCCCACATGTATATAGTATATATTTATTTTTTATAGTATAACTTATAGAATTTATAATGCTGTACATAATAAGAATAAATGATGATGATATTAGGCCATACAAGGTTAACAAGATCCGGTGTTGTAACCGTGGGAGAGACTTGACTAACATGAGGTCAAATTAGCTCAGGGTTACAAGCATAGGTTATGCGAGATGAGTGTTTATAAAGGATTCAGATTTGATGATAGTGGATTATTAAGGAATGTATTTACAATGCATAAGGTACTTTATTTATGACTCATACGGAATTCTTCTTCCTCCTTTATTAATTCGGGCCTTATATTTATACATTTTAGTCTGCCATGGTTTGAAACCAAGATCTGCAGTCTCAAACCAAGATCCGTGGTCTTGAACCATTATATGACTTCATAATGATATACCGAAAAAAATATACTGTAGGCCCCAGAATCCGACCCAACTACTGCGGCCAAATATGACCCAAGATCATGGGATCAAGTGCATTTCTTGCATTTATCCAATTTGTCGCATTTATCGGATTTGTTGTAATACTGAATCTTTTATTATAAATAAAGGCCGTGAAGGCCTTAGATAACTAAGTTTCGTGTTGCTTACAATTATCGCTCCCTAATAAATATTACCCCTTACCCTATAAAACCCTTAAGACCTTAAATAAATACCACTCTTAATAACCCAAACACAGATCGATCACTAAGTGGCATAGTGAAAGATCTTTGTTCGCATAATTGTATTGCTCACGTGACTTCACATAAGATTGTTTTTCCGGTGTTATGTATAATGTGTCCCGAAGTTTGACAGACAAAAATTAGTCCAACCTTTGGCAAACAAGTATTGTTGATGATTATAAATCAACATTCCACAGTCCCTTTCAGCAAAAGAAATTCCCAAATCCACATCAAATGATTTTATTAAAGACCAATGACTATTGGTCTTCATCAAGCTTTTATATTAAGTTACCTTATAATTATTAATGTTTTTGTTTATACAAGAAGGGGTTTATGGGTTTATTGGTGTCTAGATGAATAAGATTAAAAATAGAACAAGCAGGATAGAAAGAAGTAGAGCCATCAATAAATTATTTATGTAAGAAAAATTATATATTTAAGGATTGGCTTTTTCACCTTCAATAAAGATTCTTCAGACTTTGACTTAAGACTTTGTTTTTAAAACTTTATTCTCAAAATACTTTTACTTGTTTTTTATAATTAAAACCCCAAAGGCTAATTGAAGCCTAGAGTAAATTGTAATATTTTCATACTTCTTGTTAGTATTAAAGGCTAAAGTTTGATTTATTAAATTTCTATTTTTATTTGTTTTATTATTGTATTAGTTTGTTGTTGTAAATATATCTTTATGATTTTATTGTTATTATATGAACATATTTTCATGTTTATATATATTAATCTATTATTAAACTTACCACTTTCCTATTATGCCTTAAATCAATTCTTTTTTAGATTATCAACAATAGACAATTGTGATTAAACTATCCAACTGCAATTATCCTGCATATCTTAATAACCACTATATATTCTTTAATTTATTTTTAAGCAGATATTTTTTTGTTTTGTATCTGCTATGACTATATATAATTTGTCTCTAGATCTTTCTCTAGACTAAAATTCCCACACTAGTAAATGCCTAGTTCTTTTATAATCTATAATTAGCTTACTATCCTAAACTAATGTGGTATTTAAATTACTAATACATTCTCAACCTAATAGTAATATTTGGTGCTGATTGTGTAAATCATATGCTGTCAGTTTTCAGAACTATATAAACAATTTTGACTAACAATCCAGAAATAATAAAGAATACAACCTTTATTATTATTTTTTTAAAAAGATACCCCAAGCAATTAACTACTTAACTAAACATTACTATGATAATTTTTATATTAATTTTTTTTTTATATATTAAGGTGACCACTTAGGCCATTGGCATGAACTTTATTCAGGTAGTTATAATATTACATCTGTTTTACGAAGATACAACTAGCCACACATGCACTTTTTGGATGCTTAATTTAAATAGTCTGCCTGGGTTCTACACTAGCTGCCATATCTGCAATCTAACTAGAAAATTACCTATTTAAGCCCTAGTTATTTCTAATGAGAGTACAACTAGCTATATATATAACTTTTGGTTGCCTATTTAAGTAGTCTGCTCTAGGTTCCACACTAGCTACTATATCTATAACCCAACTAGGGAGTTACCCATTTAAATCCTCTAGCTACTAGTTTTGTAACATGCCTTACTCTAACACTTATATAAGATTAGCTATTGCTATGAATGACCCTTAAACTTTAGCCAAACCATATTGGGGCATTTATCCTTGTAGAAACCTAACAGTGTGGTACATGTTCTACACATGTGCTCACCTGCATGTTCGGTAACTTTTTCCTAATTAGTAACTGTTGTGCTGCCACCACCAGGTTTGTATCTTAAGCTATCCTTTTGGATACTGCTGTAACCTGATCCGTATCTCAAGCCACAACTTTCCTAATTAGTTTTCACTTATGTACTCCTGCCCTTGCAAGATTCACAATGGTTCCAGTATCCACGCTTTCTTTCCCAAATTCTTTACCAGTCTCTTTCTTATTTCCAGCTAGCATCCCAGAAGGATTGGTCTGTCTAGGCTCTAGGTGCCTTATGGTTTCTCTCTCCTTGGTACATGCTTCCAGAGCACAAGTTCTTTTTCTCCAGTGGCAGGCCAGCAGTTCAGCTGGTATGTCCTCCTACTTAAGGACCTGGTTGCTTAGTTTTCTGATCTTGGTCTCCAGTTTCAAATTCAGTCTTTCTGTAGCACTGTTAAAGATTACTGCTACTTCCCAACTCAGGACTTGCCAAATAGGTTTTCAGTTATTCTGGTTCCTTGGTTTTATTACACCAAAGCTCCTATTCAAGATGATGTAACCAAGGTTACAGATTAGGATCTAACCAATAATGATAGCCATTAACCATATCACAAAGCTATTTTTCAAAAATGTTTTCTGTGGGATTCGAACTCTAGACTTGCCGTCTGGGGGTGCGAAAACTCCACCGCTTCACTAAGTCACCACCCTTATTTTTATATTATTTATTACTTTTTACAAATATCTCTTCTTAGTTTTGTATCTTTTAAACTTGGTATAGTATCTTATAACTAGTAATAATCTATTTGTAATATACAATTAGGCATTTTAAGAAATTCTAAGATTTGAATAAATTGAATATCTGATTAATTGTTGAGCAGCTTTATTTTTAGCTTTTATTATAGTGAATATTCTAACAATTTTTTTATACTTATTAACAAGTTTCTGGCTACTTATAGTGCTTAGCACAATTAAACAAAAATTTGACAATCAAATACTTGTAATTAAATTAGATATAAAACAACCAAAACTTAATATATTAGTGTTGTCTACTGGAATATTCTAGTAAAACTTACTGAAACTAGATAGCCATTAGATCTAATTAGATAAAATTTGAAGAAATTTACTTCTAGTAATTAAATATCTACTAGACTGTTTCAGTAAAGATTTTTATTGGCTAGATGAAACTTTTAGTGACTTCCAATAACTTCCAATAAAAGAAAATATATATATATATACAATTTTAATTTGTATAATATATATAGGCTTGGTGCTACAGAAAAGGGAGAAATCAACAAAACAAAAGATCTTCAGAAGATTAATTTTTATGTTATAAATTTTATAATAAATCATAAGAAAATAGAAACTTTAAAGAGCTATATTACAAAATTTTATTAATATAACTACTTTTGAGTTTTAAGTAAAAAATGAATCTAATCTTATTCTAAATTGATTTGTGTAAAAAAAAATTTTGAAGATTTGTTGATTTCTCTCTTTTCTGTAGCACTCCGCCCATATATTTATTTGACATATATGCATATTAGAGTAACAAATTGACTAAATAGGCCACCGTCAATAGAACTAAAGCAGATTGGTAATTTATTAAAAAAATTAATATTTTAATATTCATAGCTTATATTTTAATGAATTTTTAGCTATATTAGTTATTTAATAGTCAAAAGAAAGCTTATGATCTAGGCTTTCTTTTGAATATAAATCATTAAGATAACCTCAAAGTTTATTAAGATATGAGCTTTGAAAGTTAATATATTGATTTCTTTTAATAAATATCAATTTGCCTTATTTTATTAATAGTAGCCCAAATCATTAAAACAATATCAGCTATATTAATTGTTTTACTATAGTCATATTTTATCAAAAAAATTTTTCTTTTATTAAAAATGCTGTATAGCTGTATATCAGGTTCTATATTCCAATTGTTATTGTATATTTTATTAATTATCATATAAAAACATGCACAACTTTATTGGTTAATATTATTTGTATCTATATATTTTATTAGGTAATGATATAGATTCTAGTGGCAAAAATTCTTCCAATAGGAATTCCTATTGAAACTGCTAGAACTCTGTAAGAATTTGGACATTCAATAAAGTTTCAGACTTCTAGTAAATATCACTGAAATATATAGTATTAGTTGATTTGCAATCATTTGATGTCTGACTTAATCACAAGTATTTGACTATCAAATTTTTGTTTGATTTTGCCAAGCACTAGCTACTTACCATGATACTAATTAATTTACTACAGATATATTAGCTAATACTTATAACAGTAAAACTTTTAAAAAGAATTTTGATAATGATATAGCTCAAAACAATAATCAAGACTATAAGCTGCTTCTTATTGATTTTTATAATAACAATCAACTTAATATTAATTAGCCAATTTCTATTTAACAATATAATTTTGAGAACTCTGATAATAATTCTTAGAATAACCCCATGACTCTTCTTGTTTAACAAATCAAAAACCTCATTCTTCAAATACAATATGTATCTGTGCTTCAAATTAATATTCTTGCTAACAATATTCTTATTCAAAACTATGAGCTCAACTTGGTATTTTATCTGATTTTGCTAGTAGTTAGCAAGACTCTATTAGTTGGTTAGAAGATATTAAAAAAGCTTTCAAAGCCTATCAAGTATAGAATTAGTGAAAAATATCTGTAGTCAAAGTTGTTATTAGATATGCTTGAACAATTTTAAACAAAAAAATAAATTAAAATTACTTTAAATTTTATTAAGATAATTAATATTATTTCTTAAATAAAATATAATTAGTGCCAAAAAATATATATAATTATATATTTTTTTAAATAAATTTAAAGCTTAGAGATACCTTGAACAATCTTGAATATTCAAGTATTTGGATACTTGAATATAGTAATATAACAATACTGTCTATAATTATTCCTTATTTGAAAAGCATAGCTACTATGTAGTAGGTTAATATACAAGCTATCCATCTAGCTATCAACTGATAAAATAATTGTGATAATTAGAAACAGAGTTTCTGGCTACAATTTATTATGCAGTTCTACATCCTGGCTTTTAAAAGCAAATAGTTCATCTAGCTAACCTGACAAAAACAAGACCTAGTTGAAAATATTGATTTCTACTATATATTAATTAAAAAGTTGCTTTGACAGATTAAGTTAGATAGTTATTGTTATCTTAATTTAGCCAAAACCCAAATATTCATTAATAGTTTTTGATCTGAACTTGCAACTTCTATTGCTCTTTTTATACTCAACTCTCTCATCACAGTTTATGAAAAGGCTAAGGCCTTTGAAAACTTTTTTAAACAAAATTCATTTAGTTATAATATCTATTTATCTTATATATATTACTTTTATTTTGTAAACTCTTATCTAACTATACTTGCCCAAACTCAACCAAACTTACTACCTTCCAGTTACTAACTATAGTTGTAGTCTTGCCTTTTACTGTTAAGCCAGAAGATCTATTTATCAAGTTAACCAAAACTATTACTAATATAATAGAAAAGTTACAAAAAATATAAAAACTCCACAATATAGTTTTAATAACTAGAATAATACCAACCAATTTACCTATAAATACTATAGACAAATAAGAACACTATGCAAGAAATTGTCTCAATCTATCTCCTCAGACTTCACAAAACAATATGGCTACCAAAGCTAATATCACTTCTTTTGGACAAAATAATAAAGCTTTTAACAACTTTTGCCTAATAACAATAATAGTAAGCTATTCCAAAATGAAAACAACAAAGCCTAGATATTTTTAAATCTTTATAAAGAGGTTTTGGATCTTTTGTTTTTTCCTACTAATGAGTCCAAAAAATTTGCTTAACGCATCTATAATAAATAATGTCATGTTGAAAAAGTAGCTTACAACAAACAAAGAACCAATCCAGAGATCTCAGTATTTGTATCAATGATTTTCTAAAAAACTAAAACTATTATAGAGTGAAAATAATCTTTATCTAAAGAGAGAAGATTAAAAATAATCTACTACAAATTTTAGCTTTGGTTCTCTTATATTTAATTGTAGCTAATATCAAAGATAAACTAGCTAATATAATTATAGAGCAATTATTAAAAGCAATCTTATTTATATAAACAAAGCTATCAAAAAGTTTGTATAAAAAAAAACTTTCTCCAAAAAAACTCAAAATTTTGTAAACCTCTGCTCCACCTCCAAGTCAATACTATATACTAGGGCTCCTATCGGATCGGACCAAACTGGACTTTTGTCAAGTTTGAATCCGGTTCGATTTTCGAACTGAACTCAAACCTTTTGTTTCAAACTTTTTAGTCAAGTTCGAGTTCGGTCCGGGTTCGGTCTGAAGTTTGTCAAACTAGTTTGAAGTTCAAATATTTATATATGTATTTTTTTGTGCTGAACAAGTTTACTTAGTATATGAAGTTAGAATTGATTAGTAAACATTTGAGAATAATAAGATTTTGTATAATTTTATTAATAAAATTCTATAAAATCTTGTAATTCTCAGAATTTTATTAATTAT
>CAJVPU010002177.1:0-11111 GCA_910591775.1 Dentiscutata heterogama | reverse complement strand
ATAATTAAGGTTACTTAAAATTTCGCCAGATTGTTTTTTAGAAGTATAGCTTTTATATAAACGTTTAGGATCAAGTGTTCCACCAACTTTTACTAGAAGCGATTCTGACAATGCCAGTATAATGCCAATATGTAATACAAAGAAATTACATTAAATTTTTGGCATTTTAAAACGAAACATCTACAGTTTTTTCGATTAAAAGTTTCTAACTTCACGTGAGCAAGCTATAAAGTGTTAAATATTATCAATCGGTCAATCGGTTTTACAAAAAACCATAAAAGGGTATTGCGAGATAACGTGAGGATAATCTTTAGTTTTAACCAATCAAAATTTATTATTTATAAAATGTCGATCATTTTTTTGGCCAATCAAACCAAATTTCCATTATGCTTAGTCGTACATCTACCCTTTTATAGTACAAACAATCAGATTGTCGTACAATAATCATGATTGTTACATGATAAAATGACAATATGAATAAAAAAATTCTGCATGCAGGGACCATGATTTATTTAAAATATTTAGATATTTCTTTATGTTACGGAATTTGTTTATTGTTAGGCGGCATACACAATTTACGTTAAGCCAGTATTGTCATAGGGATTTTAAAGATAATACAAACATAATACTATATGACATTCCCTATTTTTATATAATACAATATACAATACAATAATAGTTTAATGTAAATTGTGTATGCCACCTTATTCAAAATTAAAAAACTATTACATGAATTCTTAGACTATCATTATAGCATTGTATGTTTCATGACGGAAATTTTAATTATTCAAGGATATAACAGATGAGTTAGAAACTTGAAACTATTATAAATAGTAAAGCTTTCGCATGGTTGCATTTGTTACAAAGCTTACACCCGTGCTTCCACCCTCTAAAGGTATACCACTTTTCTAAATAATGTTGTTTTTCTTTCATCGTTATATATTAACAGGAAAAAATAATCTATATGTGGCTAAAATTTTTTATTATATAAACCTGTAATATGTGGTTTAGAGTGAATTCTCCACAAATGAAGAATAGATGTAGCATGAGTTAATTGACTGACTTTGATTAGGTACTAATTCCAGAAAAATGAAAAATAGCACTTTGAGATTGTGCCTTATTTTACAAATAAGTTATGCATAATGATAAGTCTCATATAAAGTTTATACTATATAGCTATATGTATATCGATAATTGTTTGTCACTTATTCGAGAGTTTTCATATTCACATTACTTATATATTTTATCTGCAACCTTTTTGCATGCTTTGCAATATAGATGTGAATAATGATTGCATTTGTCACAAACCTTACACCCATGCTTTCAACCTTTAAAGATATGCCACTTTTCAAATTAATTTTTATTTGTATACATATTATTTGGATTTTTCATTATTATTATACGTATATTAACAGAAAAAATATAACGTGGCTAAAAATTTTTATTATACAAGCCTGTAATGTTTATGCTCTGCCTCATATGCATAAACCTTAGGTCAAGATCCGTATATGTTGATTGAATACCTATCACTATATTTAACAATATTGCAGTATTGGTATATATAAACTTTATTATAAATTAAATTATATACTATAATTATATGTATATATGATTTACTAATAAAAAAATATTTATATCATGTTGGCATCAACTTGGAGGATGTGATCTGCACTAATTAAAATATTTTATAATATTATAAATTTGTGTAGAATTGAGCTTTGAAATATAATCAGTACTATATGTTTGAATTTTCTCAATTTTTTCAATTCCTATCCCCTTAACTATTTTTTTGGTATCAGGGTCATAACTTTCTCCAAACAACTTGTAAATATTTCTAGCCTTTGCAGTTTTTTTACGCAAACTATTTCTTGTAAATCTTGAAAGATTGGTTGCGATTTCACCATATACTAATTCTCTAGCTTGTTGATCATTGTACCTACTGTTATCATTTTTTATTTCTTTAACTCTTTCTTCAAATTTTTTAGCAAACAGATACCAGCATCTTATTTCTTCTTGGTAGGCACGGGTTACACATTTTTCTGTCTAGTTTGCATTATAATATAACTGGAGTAAAGTTATTAGTTTTGATTCTTTGCTCTTATTTTCTCTATCATTATTATTAATTGGCTCACTTGGCATAGATAGTTCTTTATTAAACCTTGTACTTTATCAAATTCCATAGATTTTGTTTCACTTTGTGAGATAGCTTTACCACCATTTATGGATAACTTACTTACCACCCCTATTAGATTAGAGGTTTCTTCACCTTCATGTTTTACTGCCTCTGATATATCTATGTCCTAAACTTCAGCTAATACTGTTCTTTCATTATTTATAAAACAAATAGGACAAGTTTTTTGCTTATCTCTATTACTTTTTTCAAGACAGTCATGATGGAGTATATGACTACACACAAGCGTAGTAAATGCTTTGGGTAGATTTAACAAAATTTTTTTATTATATTCATAACAATTCTCTAACTTTAGTATTGTGATATTACTTGCAAGAGAGTTTGGATGATCTTTTAAGATATTTATTTCTAAGGCTTTTAATAATTCTGCTTGTTTGGGGTATTTTTTGATAAGTTCTCCTTCACTAAGTGGTTCGTTACTCATAGTATAGTTACAATAAGTTGGTTAATGATGAAAATTTTTCTTATCATTTCATACTTACCTAACTATATATTATTTTTTTACTATCCAAAATTATTTGATAGCTAAAAAATAAACAGATATAATATCTAAATCAATACATTTACCTAAACTTTAACCAGATAAGTCTTTGAAATTTATTATTTATTTATTCTGTTTTATAATATAGGCTAGGTGCTAGAAAAAGGACCGAAAATGACAATTTTTTTAAAATAGATTTTTTCGCATAAATTAATTTAAAATAAGGCTAGGATCTTTTTTTACTTAAGACACAAAGGTAGTTGTGTTAATAAAATTTTGCAGTATAGTTCTTTAAAGTTTGTGTTTTCTTATAATCAATTATAAGATTTACAACACAAAAATTGATTTTCTGAAGATCTTTTATTTTGTTATTTTCAGTTCTTTTTCCAGCACTTAGCCTATATATTTCCATATTAACAAACCAATTTGCAGATTTTATGAAATCTTATTTTGGATTTGGTGATCTATTTATTCATGAATTAATTAGTATGAGCCAGGAGAGTTAGGCACGTTTCCACAATAAGACTTGATCCAAAGGATCATTGCTAGATTTTCTATGAAAATTGTGAAGAAAAGGAAGCATACATTTCATAAATTTTTATTTCACATCAACACTTTTTTACTTGTATTAAAAATTTTCTGAGTTATCTCAAATTTTTAAGTTTATTAGCATTTTGATATTATCATTCTTGAACATGTTTTACAAATATTCCATCAGGTCTATAAAGCCATTTAATTACTATATGCTGAATTATTTTAGCTGAATTTATTCATTTTTTTTATAAATAATATATCTTCTGGATAATTAATAATACATGATTTTTTTTATACAAAGTTACAAAATATGTTACTTGAATTTTAAATTCATTAAATTTAGAGTGATTAGCTATAGATTCATTTCTGGTTAGATTGTTTTTAATACGAAATACAAAGTTTTCTCAATGGTCCTTACTAATAATATCATATCCTAGTATTAATAAACGTCTATGTATATATTTGGGCAGATGATACTTCACAAATCGTAACCAAGCTTCTGGTATTTTAAAATTATTGATATAGTTTAAACCATATTTGGTTAACATGTATTGGGTATAATTATTTTTTGTCTATTTTTTACAAATATTTTAAATATTAAGCATATTTATATTTTGATTTTATTAACTAAGACTTTTTATTTAATAAGTATGAGCCAGGATTGCTAGATCTTTGGTGGCAGTTGCAGATGATTTTTAGCTTTTGGGTAAGTGTAGTTAGTGAGTTGGTTTGCATATATAACTTTACTTAAAAAATATTTAATAAGTCTAATTATTGTAAAGCAAGTCCAAAGCGGTAAAGCTGGGTTATAGTAAATGAATAAATAAGTTATAAACTAATCTAAATACTCCCATATAAGTCATAGATATCCTCAATTTTAGAAGTATTCTTATTAATTGCTTTAAGTGTGGAAGCTAGAGCTTTAGGTTTAGGTTCTGGATCAAAGTCAAGGTTAGAATCAAAAGTATCACTCTTGGTATAATATATTCCAAAATTATGACAATCTATCTTATGCCTCATTGCAACTCTGCTAAGGAATTTAAGATATTGCAAAGTTGGATTTTGACTACCATGAACTCTAGAAACATGTTTACCTCCAATTTTTCTTAATCTTTTGGCTGTAATACTATATGATTTTAAAAATTTACTAAATACTTCTATACTATGTTTTCTATTAATACTATAGCAGAATTGTATAACTATCTAGTTGCTATTGCATTTTGGATTCAGGTAAGCAATTCTTTTGCATGTTTTGGATTCTTTTCTATGAATAGAAATTGCCAAGATTCAGGATTATTTTTTGCTTTTTCTTTATTTTTAATATACTCGATACAATCCAAGAATAACCAGACTTGTACCATTCAGAAGGATTCAATTCACTGGGTTCATAATGGATAATATGAAGAGTGACAACTTTAGCGAGTCTTATACTCAACATCATAATTACATCTGCAAGATCTTGCATAGTAGGGATTTTAGTAGTATTGATATTTTAAATTTTTCTAAGTCTTTCCTCTAAGGAAAAATGTTTGGGAGTTTTAGATGGATTGGGTAATCACTATTCGAGTTGTCTCTTTTGAGTTTCATTAGAAGCTCGAGTAACTTCTAGTAATTTGGCATATATATAAATTTGCTCAGAACCAACCCCAGCTTCTGCTAACTCTCTACAAAATTGTGAAACATGAGAACTAGCTACTACAATTGCTTCATCTGTATTATTTTTTGGCATAGCTAAGTCTAAAGCATGTAACCAAATATCTCATACATCTTTAGTTTTTACACAATATTGAGCTCTTTCCTTGATAATAAGCCTTTTTTTTTTGTTGTTTGAAACTAGAGCTTCTATTTGATTTTCTTTGAATAAGCACTAATGGAGAGCCTCTTTCACATCTTTATAAGCCTTTCAATCCAATAGCATAGTACTAAGCTCATCAGTATGAGCATGTAATTGAAGCGGATTTGATTTGGCCAATAGGTTATATTTATTGAGAACCTGATCCAAAATTGAGGTAAAGCTATTAGTTTTGGATTTTCTAGTTTTTCAGACAGTTGCTATGATAGATACTATATGTAAATAATCTATATTGATAAGTAGAATGTGATTATACATTAACCTACTTATTTTTTTCAATTCAAAATTAATTATGCTTTTTTCTTCTATACCTAGAAAAAAGAAGTTATGTACTTGCATAAACAAGACTAGAATATCGATTTGAAATTTACTAACATATAGAATATAATAAAAAAAAATTATGTAGTGACTCAGGCTATATTAAGGTTTATGATTCATTTTTATTTTTTATTGCAGTGTTTTGCTATAGCAAGTCTATGTTCTGGATCTAGAGCATCTGCTTTACTGAATGCATCATACAAAACATTCAGTTTATATTTTAATAGAGTTAAATTTGGGTAATGGAGGAATCTTGCAAATATATTATTTCTCTATTCCTGAGTTTCTCTATAATTCCAACATATTTCTAATAATTAAGATAAGTTATATCCAGGGTATCCCATCTGAATCAGATTATGTAACGCAGTTCGTCTATTTTTTTCTATAGCAAATAGACACATTCCTTCTTTCATGGCAGTACCTACTAAAATAGGTTATCTTTTACATATATCTCTCATTTTCGCTAAAGTAGAAAGAGACAGGATCAAAGCAGAATAAAAGAAGTCAGCTAAGGGATAGATTGTACCATATTCATCTAGATCTATTAGCGAAATATTATCTAAATAATGTGAAAGGTCTTTAGTATATTTATAACCTTCACGCAACAATTTTTGGAATAACTTTCTATTCTTTTTGATCCAACAACCTGTGAATAAGTTGAGAACTTTTTCTAGAATGTCAAAATTTTGGTCCTTCATTTTTTAATGTGGTATAGATTATAAAAGGATAAATGTATTCTAGAATACTAAATAATTATGTTGAAACTTTAAATTGATTTTTTATATAATTGATATTAAAAGTGAAAGAGTTTATGTATATTATATCCTAAAATATTCTGAATGGAACGTATTACTTGCCAATATATTAAGAGGAGTAGTACATTTTGTAGAAAAATTTGCACTCGGCTTTCTGGATATGGTTTGCATTGGCAGATATAGATAAAAAAAGCTTCAAAAAAGTTATATAAAATATATGAGAAACCCACCTCATCTTATACTGGCTATTGTGCAAATCATGCTGGGAGAATTTACTTCTATAAATATTGAATTAGACACAAAAACTAGTATATCATTGCCTCTAAATTCATATACATAAGCAATTTCTAGTAACACAAAAATCTCCTTTACAAGTATTTCACAATATTTTTTTGATCTGAATTTATATCGTCTAGTTGTAGGATTAAAAAATTCTTTCTATATCAAGGATCCTACCTATTGAAAAGGAATGACCTTTCTGGGACTACAAAACTCATCTTATTCATTCCTTATTAACTAAGCAATTACTATAACATACCATTTTCCTGGAGTATGCTTACTGTTTTTTTCCATTCCTTGTTAGTATCGAGCCATGATGAGGTGATTCTATCTTTCTCAAGAGAACAGCAAATTATTTCTTCACTTATTAATCTTTCTTACACTGTCATATCCATATATTCTTTGGGGTTTTCTTCAGCCTCCTTTGCATAACTACATATTCTTGTATCAGTCTGTATTCTATTATGGAATGCTATAGAATTGAGCTTATCTTTTTCAGTAATAGTAATAAACTTATCTGGATTCTCATCAAGCTCAATGGCTTTTTGCCTTAATCATATTTCTCATTGCTCTCTGATTTGATATCCAAGTAGGTATGATATCTGCTGAAGAGATACTTCATTACTGGTTTTTAGTTCATTGTTTACAGTATTGTTCACAGGTAAGTCAGGAAAGATTTCAGGAGATTTAGATTTATTGTCTAATGGTTCTATGTGTTCGATCTCTGAAGTCATAGATATATTAGTAGACTTAGATGACGAAGCAACTGAACTTTTATTTGATATAGAATCAAAAAGGTCTTGAGTTATGTTAGTGATAGAAGCAAGTGATATATAATGTGAAATATCAAAGCTTTGCTTCTCCTTACTTTTTTTGATATGATCAGTAGTTAATAGTTCTGTTATCTTTTTTTCTGGTTCAGAAGATGTAACAATTTTAGATATATCAAATACAGGAATATCTGTGGATGCATTGGAGGATATCTCAGCTTGAGGTGTGTTAGAAAATTCTTCAATATCGATACCTGATTCATGTAGTTTACTCATGATTTTGAATCGATCAAGGATATAGACCCAGTCTCTTTTTCCATTGATTTGTGCTTGCTTACGTTCTATACCAATTGTTGGAAGAGTTTTTTTAAATTTTTTGTTAATAAATAGATTTTCACCATTTCTTTTACACCAAATATGATATTTCTGATATAAATTTGAATATATTGAATTCTTGGTTCTATTTTTAGACTAAGATAAAATATGATCGATTATAAATCATTTTGGGTTTGGTAAATGTTTCAACATTATATCTGTTTTCATTTTAGTAGTAGGAATATCTTGTGAATTCCAATCTGAGATATTAAGACTGAGTAAATAAGCTATAACTACATTTGGTACGTCAGGGTGCTCAAGTACTTTGACCAAATTCTTAAAATATACCATGTTACTTTTATAACAGAAAAATATATCAAAACACACAATATGCCAATCACTGATTTCTATTCAGAGTGAAGCATCATAATTACTTAATACTATAAATCCAGTATAATTTTTTATGACTTTTGGTTTGATACCTTTGTGTTCAACTGTTAAATAAAATAATCTTCTGTAATAAGTAATTTAAGATGATTATTATACTTATTCTAATCTCTATTAGACATATCTGTTTCATTCATAACAATTAGTTTACGAGCCTGAATATAACTATTAAAACACCCCAATATTTTCCCAAGATTGGATGTTGTATAGAAAAGCTCTAATCTGAGAACTTTCTTACCTATAAAATCAATTAAGATATTTTTTCCGCAACCTGGTAAGGAACACAATACTTGAATTGTTCCAGGTTTTTTAGATAGTTGTTGTACTAGATATGCGCACCAGTACCAAAAATATTTACTAAGCTCTTCATTCCTATCAGAGATTATATTTTTTGCATACTATAGAATTGGATCAATAATAGCTAAATTAATCTTAATCGTTGGTTAGGCTTTGAATCCTAGAAAAAGGTTAAAGAACTTAGTATTTATTGGAGAAGTATTTGTAAGGTATGGTAAGAAATTGATATTACGATAAAGAATTAGACCTTTAATAACTACTCGGTCTATTAATGTTTTTAACTTCATTGTTTCATCTCCATATTCTATCATTTTGATTTCATACTTGGCAAAATCCAGCTTAGGTACTGTATTATAGTAAAAACTATTATTTGAATCTTCTATTTTAAGTATCCATAATCTTGAAGTTATTTGGATACATGTGATTGTTGCTTTTATTGCTTTATAAACTTAATTACAAGTATATATTTTTTCTGATGTACATATATTAATTAAGTCACCCTATACAAAGTGGTTATTTGGATCAGAAATTCTGGGATATTCTATTTTTTGAGGTAGTGGTGAAGTTTTTTCTGATTTTTAACATTTTCATTAATGATAAGTTTTAATGAAGGTTTTTTTATACCTTTAGGCGTATCTTGATCTGCACGATGACAATAGTAATGATAAGTTTTTTTGTTTCAGACTATATATACATTATCATTGCAATGTTCTTGATTACATAGAGAGCAATGTGATCCTATTATATGTCTTAAAGTGAATATATCTAGAGACACAGGAGTTGGGTATAAAAACATCAAAACCTTCAATATTCATTATATTGAGTAGTTTTTCTACATAATTGACTTCAGCTTCAATAGTCCTATTGTCTGCTTTACTATTTTTCACTATTTCTTTTAGGATTTCTAAGATCAGGCTATCTATAACTAGCACTTTATCATAAAACATAAAATCAAAAACATTCCTATTTTTGAAACCTAATGCTTTCTTTACATATACATGTTTTCTTGTCTCTTCAATAAATTTTGGTGTTCCAAGTATTTGTAATGAAAATGATCTTTTATTTGTAATATTGTTAACAATTTCTTTGTCTTGTAAACCTACTGGAAGTTTCTTATGAATGAGTTCAGTAAATACCGTGACTTTGGCAATATTTTTAAGACGCATTCCAAATGTTGAGATATGATAAGACTTTTTTTTGAATCATTACTACTGGCAATAGTGATAGTAGTTTTGTTACATTCTGAAAATATATCCAAACATGTTTTTATAAAAGTATTATAAAGTGTATTTTTTATCTCTTTAAATATAAGCTTGGGTTCGATTTTATCAAATTTTTTTCTAAATAAATCAAAATTGATAATAGGGCGAAGTGGGTTATTGCTATCAATGAATTCGCGTAATAAATATCCTTGCCATTCACTAAGTATAGCTTCTATTCTATCTACAAAATCTGTATTGAGAAATTGTCTTGGTTTTACACTAATATTGTAGATTTTATACTTATATTTAGCAATGCTTATGGCTTTGGCCCCTGGCAGTAGAACGCCCCACTATTTTTTTTCTTTATTTCTAGCATGTGATTAATAGTTTCCTGGAAATTTTAAATATTTTGGATAGTCATATTACGTTATTATTTGAAACTATAATAGTGGCTAGAAAAAAGTTCAAAATAAAAATTAATTATTTTAGATAATTAGTGTTAGACAATATATACTACTTAAAAACATATTAGCAAAACTTTAGATATGGTATTTTACTGTTGTCCTTATATTCTTAGAAGTGGAAAAATATGTAATCAAGATTGCTATCAACCCAAGGAGTATACAATTTACTGAGATTCTTCTACCTGCATACTATGTAAAGAATATGGTTGTATTAAGTTAACATCTTCGATATATAAAACATGCAGAACTCATGCTAGTAAGTATCATTCTCAGGACTACTATTATCGAGAGAAGCTGAAGAAGATAGCACAAAATAGTGTTATAAAAAATACATAGTAAGTATATATGCGATATCTTAGTATAGCCAAGTGTTACCAAAATTTTTTAGTGACAGAAAATTTTCAGAGTTGAGATCTCTATCAAATTCTGTATTTTTAAACTTTTAGAAAGCTTTCTAAATATTTATCACTGAAAACTCTTTTTTTTTTATATATAGGTATATTACATATATATATATATTAAAGATAGGTATATAATATATATATCAGGTATATATTTTATTATTATTTTTTTTTTAATATTAAGATGACCACTTAGGTCCCCGACACTTAGCTTTATTTAGATAATTATGATATTACATCAATTTCATGAGGATACAACTAGCCACACGTGTACTTTTGGTACCTAATTTAAGTAGTCCACCTGGGTTAATACTATTAATATTATGAAACCCAATATTTAAAATATTTAGATTTTCTGGATTTATTCTCCTTGCGGGCTCTTCTTTTATTGTTTTGTACAAACATGACCTCTTGATCCTTGATTCAACTGGGTGTCTTTAGGAGCTATAGGCTACACCTTTGCCTTTGTCCCTTGCTTGATTTTCAAGGTTAGATAGTCTGCTTAGGATCTGGTTGAGCATTGCTTCTACCTTATCATTCTTATTTTGGAGACGAATTTTGCTAATTTTTGGTTTCTCATCTTCTTGGGCTTTGGATTTGGAATTTTTATCTTTTGGCTTTGTGTTTTCATCAAATACTCGCAAGAAGTTTTTATTCTTTTTTGGTTTCAACTTTTAGCCTATTCTTGGATTTGTCTGTGATTCTGTAGCTTTATACGAGCTACTTGCCTCTCTGTCTTTTAAGGAGCTATTTGTTGCTATTGCTTTGTTTTTGGCCTCAAGTCTTTGGGGATTTTGTATATCTA
>CAJVPU010002176.1:0-11112 GCA_910591775.1 Dentiscutata heterogama | reverse complement strand
GGTTAATACAAAGTAATAAAAAACTAGTACACAAAATCCAGTCTATAGGTAGGGTAGTGTTAAAAATTCTAGTAAATTGCATAAGTTTTTTTTTCATGTGCCCTTACCCAATTCATGTTTCCACTTTATTAGGCAGTTCAAACCAATATCTTCACAATCAAATTAAAAATTGAATTTCAATCATTCGATCATTAATAAGAAAATCAAAGCATCTACATCATAATGAATTCAAATGCCAAATTAGTATGCTATTTAAAACAAATAATCAAGAATACTCACCCCGAATAGTTTGGCTTTCAACCAAGATATTGCAAATTGGACTAACTTCTTTAACCGCAACAGTTGAATCATTACATCTGGTCTATGAATTCTTAACCAGAGAGCCCCTGCAAAGATGGTTATCCATGATGACTCTAAGTACTTGGCATAAAGAAGTTTCACAAATTGAAACTGAAGCTGGAATACATAAGGCCAAACAATGTTCATGCTATGGAATCCTCATCGACGAATCAACTCGTGGAGAATTTAAATATTTTATAGTATGCATTATGTTTTGGAATTATATAAAAAACATACTATCTGTTATTGTGACAAATCTTGAGGATTTAAATAACTATACTGGCCAATCAGTAGCAAACAGTACTCTCAAAGCAATTACAAATCATGGGCTTGATCCAAAAAAATGTTTGGCATGGGTAACAGACAATAAGGTCTATATGTCAGATAATAGAAAGGTGCAATTGTTCAATTTAATAAGAAGGCAAATATAGATACAGTAAGGATTGGTTGTGGAATATATATAATGCATATTGTTTTTTCAAACTTTGAAGAGACAGTATTTGGCAAGTTACCTTCCTTAATAGGATTTTTGCGAACACCACAACTATATAATCTTCTATATTTGGCTTAGTATCTTCATGACAGATATAACTCAAGTAATAAAGGAAAACCTCTCAATATGAAATCAAGTTGGATCCAAAAATTATATGATGGATTATTAGGGTATCATTTCTCTCAATACCAATTGCCAATTTGGGGTCATTAGGGATATGAATTGCTTGTTGCAAAGCAATATTTAGATTGACATGAAGCACATCTAAAATTTGCAAATTGGTTTATTCAAGAACTTGAAAGTAATCAAAATACACCAATCATATATCTTTTAGATTGGTATATATTATATATAATATTTTGGATTTATGAATGCTTATTTAAATCTATTAATAATTTTTTTTTATACTTACTAATTAGGTGTTTGTTTCATGATTGGCTCTTAAACAAAAAATTAAATATTCAAGTTCAGTGCTTAGTTATATTCGGCAAGCACTTATATAAACTATTGATGCAATTTATGGTCAGAAAGAATCCTATACCCTGTATTCAAGTAGAAAATTAGTTGGTTTAACTTCTACCTGGCTGACATGCTTATGAAATGCCAGACAAAGTAAATAAATAGATAAAATTTTTACATGACTCTGTGAAAATTTTGATACATTCTTCAGACAAGAACTACTAATAGCACTTGAATCACTAAATAATGAAAAATTTAATGAGCTTTTTGACAGTTTGGAATAGGGAATAAACAAAACCTATGAAAGTTTTGTAAAATAGATATCCCCATGGATACATTTGCCATTGTCAGTATGCTGGTTAGGTGGAAATTCTAGTCATGAATTTGCACAGGCTTTTTATCATATTGCTTTATGAACCCCATGGCTTTTGGTACCAAGCAAATGTAAAATAGAATTTGCAAAACAATTGAGTGTTGATTTTGAGATATTTAATAATATATTCAGTCTTCAGGAAGAACTACAAAATAATTTAGAATTTAAAAATAAGTTTTTAGAATTTTGTTTGAACCCTAATTTTAATATTAATGAATATTTTTGCTATATAGGTTTGTTAAAGAATAAATTTACTTTATAATAGTCCACCAACAGCAAGTAGGAGGACTCTTTAATAAGTTAGATCTAAAGACCCACTCAAATATAACACTCACTATAAAGCAGTCAAAATTGCAGCTGTTATCTGAGGATATAGACATAGAAAATATTACCTTAAGACTCAAAGAGACTCGTACAAAATGCCAAAAACAATTATCCATAATTTCAGAAATCGAGCAAAACATATTTGAGAAAGAAGTTGCAACAAAAATATTTTTTGATTTGTGTCAAAATTAGTAGCTTTTTTTCGAATAGTAATAAATTTCTACTTTTACCCATCTTCTGTCTTTGTATAGTTGTTTATAAAATAATATATCTAAAAAAAAAAAATAATAAATCTAAAGAAAAGAAAAAAAGCAAATGTTAAAAAGATAAGAAAAAAAATCTAATCACTAAATAGTATGTGTGTTTGCTTATTGGCTAATTATTAGACATATGACTAGTGTGTGTAATTTTTAATACATACCAATAAAAAAAAAATCTACTAGTAATTTTTATATGGATACCCCAACGTGATGTGCAAGATTAATTATCCAATTGAATTTTACGATAATGATAATGATAAATTTTCTATTTTATTTAATAATTGTTTCTCATAACATCAAATTCTAAAAGTAACCCGCCCACCCAGCCTTTAATTTTTAAATTGTAAAAAATTTTATAAGTTTTTCTTTGTCTAGTAAACATTAAAACATAAAAATTTTAATAAAAACCTACCCAGAAGTATTTATAGTAAATAATTTATAAAATTTTGTACAAAAGCTGACCCGGCCAGGTTATGAGAAACAATTAATAAACTTTATATGGCCTTAGTAGAAAAAAAATTAGATAAATAAATTGTCAATCTATTTTACATGCTTCTGGTACATTAATTTCTACAAATTACTCTGATGATTTATAACATTAATATCAATTATATCTTCTATATCTTCTGTACTATTGATTATTAAATCTTCTGATTCATTTAAGCATGATAGGTATATTAGATATAGTTTTTTACTTGTTAGAGTCCAAGTTTCCTGTTGGTGTCTTTTTTGCTCCACTGCTTGGATCTCTTTTTCCATTTGCAACAATTTACTTTCTTCTATTAATGCATGGACTTGGCGCCAGTTATTAGCCAATTTTTTAAAGCAGATTCATTTAAATGCTTGTTCAAATAAGGGCCAATTTGATTCAACATAGGTACAAGCATCTTTTTCTAGATCTTCATCAATATTCTTCACAATCTTGGCAGACACAACTGAGGTACTTTTCATAACTTCATTTTCAAGACTCTTTAAAGCAAGAAATAGTGGAGTGGTATGATGTTTAAAATCAGTTCTAATTAATCATTTTCATTTTCCATCAGGTGTATTTATAACCTGATGGACTAAATATTTATACATTAAAAAGTGACTTCTAACAAAAGAAGGACAACTACAAATCCAGAGTGAAACATTAATGTAATATAAACTAGCTGAGTTGGTTATTTTTTCAATATGCTTTCTCTTTCTTTTGATATTTTTATTACACATCTCTGCTCTCTATTCTTCATTCACACCTGTATAAACCTACTCTTTCTTAAAATCTTCCCACCAATGTGGTTCTATTGAACTACTCAGAATCTGCAAAAATTGATCAAGCTGTATTGAAATCACTTTATCAAAAAGTGTCTAAAATAATAGATCTAATCTTGGACTATTAAAACAGTATAGATAATGTCATTTTATCACTCCAGTGTGCTTCTATCTTTATTGTTGTCTTTTCTAAGGACACTGTGAGTTTTGTTAATCATGCCTACAGATACCATTGATTAGATGAGTACTAATTTATTCATAAATATATCCATAATAAAGATAACTTATTATCAAAACAAAATTGATACATTTCTCTCACAGTGTAACATTAAATTTCATCTTGATTCATGGTGCCCCCCTGGGCATTAACAGGTATTAAAGTGTGCATATTATAATGCTTTTGAATTAAATTTAAAATTTTCTCATAATATGCTACCAGGCAAACAATATAAGCTTTAGATTTTGTTTATTTACTATAGGATAAAAATTGAAGTCGATAAAGTCGAATACTTCTGTTGTTTGATTAATATTATAATTTACAAATACTAATTCATTTCTTGATGCTTTGGGTTTTTCATTTAATTTTAACTTTAGAGTCTGGTTTATATGCCAAGCACAGAGTTGGTTCACCAAAGATCCCCACACCTTTGCCGTAGCATTGATTTTTGCAAAATTTTTATCTGTAAATATAAAATCAGGTCTAATATTATGGTTTTTCAATGCTTCTATAAATATTTTCAAAATTTTACTATGCTTGCCTGTACTTGTATTTGTATTGGTTGTCCTTGTTGTGTTAACAATTAGATATGTGATCAGAAACCTGGTATCTTCAACATCTTCTACCATATCATAAAGTTTATATTGTCCTCTTGCCATTTTATACATTGTATCCAAATAGATCTCAGACATGCAAATGCTTTTATTCTTGATCTTATTTAATAATGGTGTAGTAAACCCAATAGCCGTAAACTCTGAATCATTTATATATACATACTGCTGGAAGCCCCAACTTACATATTTATTAAGCAACATAAGAGCAGATTCAACAGAATTATTATAATATTGAAATATATTATGATTTGCTATAGTTTTTCATAATAAATACGTTTGTGAGAATACTCCATGATGTCAAACTCTTGGCATTATAGATAGGTGATTAATTGTACTGTAGTAAGATGTAAATGTTCTTTAATTTCTTCTTTTAGATTTTTAGGCATTTCAGCACAGAAATCAGAGCATGTATAGAGAGATTCATGATATAAGTTTACTACTGCAACACCAAGTTCTATATCTACTCATATTGTAATCTTTCCTTTACAATTATAACATACACACCACTTTTAATTAAAGTCTTTGTATTTGCCTTTTACTTCTTCTAATTGGCAACATATATAAATAAACCTCCCAACTGTATTACCAATTTTTTTTGATATTTCTGTTTCATAAAAACTATTGTAAGTTTACTATTAGTTAATAATCATGAAATATCAAGTTGTGCATTTATAGAGTTGAGCATATATTTGGATCAGACTTGGGAATATATTTAAAGTGTGTATATTTAAAGGGTTATGATTAATATGATGCTTATATCCAATAATAGTCATCTCTACCTTCTATTTTAATAATAACAAGGTCAGCAACCTCTTTTGCAGTAATATTTTGAATATCTATATGTACTAAAAAATGTATATTATAGCTTGTATCAGCAACACCATTGACAGATACACTAGCTGTAATCTCTTGGATCTTAGCTCTAATAAATTCTCTCACTTCAAGATAATCTATCTCAATACATGTGAAGCTAATGGTATGTACTACTTCTTGATCAATTGATATAGTAACATTAGTTGAATTCTCAATTTGTCTGAAAGATATTTATTTTTTTTATGATTTAATTTACATTGAATACAGATCAAATGACAAACATCTTCCCAAATGAATTTGTTTTCTAAGTGCTTAACTTTGCAGTGACTGTACTCTTTTATTTTTAACTTATAAATAAGGGTTAAGTTTGGTGATATATAATTTAAAGATTTGATGGAAGATATATTAGAATTATCTTTATTTCAAAAATTTAAATAAGTATAATAATTTCTTTAACTCATAGTATGAATTGCAATGGGTATTTATTAAAAAATAATCAAAGTAAGCTGATATATGTACTATTATTAAAAATTAAAAGTAGCAAGCAGAACTAGTAAGTTTCTAATATTACAATTATATGATGTATCTTATTTCTCATACAAATAATAAGGCTCAATATGTAAAATCTTATATTTAAAGATTTTTCTTAGATTATATTAAACCTTTATTATTAAGATTTTAATATATTAAAATAAGAGTTTATCAGCTCACATGGCTTTATTATTTGTTGTTTATTACAATTACATACAAGCTAGTCAAATAAATTATCTTTTTTTTTTAAATAATGATTTAATTAATGCTTGAACTTCTATATAGTATTTTGTAAAGCAATTCTTTATCAAATTAAATTAATCTATCAGTACATTATGTAATTGACAATTTAGATTAAATAAATCAATTTATTAGTACATGTAATAATTTTATATTAAAATATAATTATATAGTGTAATATTGTTTTTTTTTATTTACAAATCCAAGAATATTCGATCCAAATTTAATTATTATATTATCAAAAATAAAGAGATATAATTTGATTTGAATGTTTTTGTTAAAAAAAAAAATGACACAAAACTTGTAAAACAATAATGATCCAGATCCATAATTATTACTTATTAAGGTTATTATATATATAATTCTACTATCATAGTGTAAATGAATTGTTATAAAATCTATCTAACAATTAAAATAACAATTGTAGACACGAAACTAAGTGGTATACTATCATAACTTCTAATAAAGTGATACAAAAATATTAATATATATCAATGATATTTAAAAAAGTTAAATATTGAAGGTATAAATCCAGAAAATATACCAACTACATACATTATATGTAATACAAAAATTTTCACAGCTATACTAAATATACTTTCATTATTAGATTGGAATACTTCATTATTAAATTAGAATATTTCTTAATTTTTCCATATTAATATCAACAAACACCATGAAAGTAGTAAGTATATTCAAAAAATATATATATAATTCCTAAAGAATAATTCAAACAAGAAGTATTATTTAGTAATAATAACTCATTATCATATTAAAACCATAAAAACTATTGAATACATTTAACAAAACTCTTTTTCTAGAGTATCTAGCCATTTTGGCATATTAAATTAAATGCAGTGCAAATTCAAGATCTTTGTCTTGATAGTAGAAATCTTTTTGATTTTTAAAAGCTGCTTTACCTTTTTTAGCATGTTGATAGTTTTTAAAAACAAACAATTCTGAATATTGCCTAATTTGTGATGAATCTCTTTAAATGTATTGTTAATTAAATAATAATTTTTGCTGTTTAATAATATCTCTAAGTTGTATTATACAATACAAAAATTTTTATGGCTATACTAAATATACTTTCATTATTAAGTTAGAATACTTCATTATTGAATTGGAATATTTTATAATTTTTCTATATTAATATCAACAAAACATCATGAAAGTAATAAGCATACTCAAAAAATATATATAATTCCTAGAGAATAATTCAAACAAGAAGTATTATTTAGTAATAATAACTCATTACCATATTAGAACTATAAGAACTATTGAATACACTCAACAAAACTTTTTTTCTAAAGTATTTAGCTATTTTTGATATATTAAATTAAATACAGTGCGAATTTGAGATCTTTGTCTTGATAGCAGAAATCTTTTTCAATTTTTTAAAAGCTACTTTATCTTTTTGATAGTTTTTAAAAACAAACAATTCTAAATATGCTTAATTTGTAATGAATCCCTTTAAATATATTATTAATTAAATAATAACTTTTGCTATTTGATAATATCTCTAAGATATATTAACATCATTATTATTACCTTGTATGTTTAATAAAATCAACATATTATTTCAAAGCTATACTGCCTAAACTTTTTTATGCTTTGTGTATTGAGTTAAATATATAAATTATCATGGCTAATATATCTCTAATTATTAAGTACTAAAATAATTCATTATTAAAAGCCAATAATTAAAATTTTATCACTGGCCCAATATCAATCTATTGTATTATTTGAAACTGCAAAGAATTATATAAAGCCAGTTATCATTTTATTGACATTCATTAAATTCAGCTATCTATCAAAAATATTCAATCACTATGTCTACACCTTATTTAATTATCAATTCCTTTTCTGAGTCTTCTTATGAAGGTGCTTAATGCTTTAAAAAAAATAAAAAATCTGTTAATAACTCTAAAGAAAAAAAATAAAAGTTTGAATCTGTTTATGAAGCAGAAGACTCTTCACAAGCCAATAAGCAATCTCTTGAACTATATCACATAGAATCTTTGAACCACAATTTGTTGCAATAGATCATTATTAACCAACAACTACTTACAGTAGTGAAGAAGATTTATTTATAAAATTTGTCTCTAACCTTGATCCATATTATAAACTTCCCTCTTGTTAAATACTCTCATCAAATATTAAAAAGCAATTCGATTTTGCAAGATTAAAAATCAAAAAAATCTTAAAAACAAATAATAGTAAACTATCACTCACTATAAATATTTGGACAGTATATACTTAGTCCTTTTTCAGAATAATAGTCTATTGGATTGATGATAAGTAGATTAGAAGAACTCTTATTCTCGACCTTATTCCTTTAAATGAAACCTACACTGGAGAATATCTTGGTAAAAAGATTCTTGAAGTTGTTAAAAAAAATAGAGATAAAAAAAACAGCTAATTGGATTTACTAGTTATGAAGCAGAAAGTCAGACATATATACATTTCCTTCAAAGAACCATAAACCCTAACCTTGAGTATATGTATTGCATAGCAAATGCTATCAATCTTATAGTTAAAACAGGTCTATAGCAATATATTAATCAAATTCAAAAGGCCCGTAACTTTTGTAATAAAATAAATTCGTCTTTAATCTTGGAGAAAATAAAAAGAATTTCTATCATTTTAGACTGTCTTTTTTTTTACCTCATGGTTGACATCGAGGCAAAATGGATTTCTACTTATTTATTGTTTGAGAATCTCAATAAAATTCGAACTATTACTGATGGCCTTATAATTTCTTACCCAAATTTAAAAGACGATTATCTGGAAACTGACAATTGGGTAATTATAGAAGAAATTATAAAGTTTTTTGAACTGTTTTACAAAGTGGCCATATTTCTTGCAAACACTTCATACCCTTCCCATGAGTCCTTGTGATTAATTGTCAAAAGGCTCTCAATGCACCTTAATCAATATCTTTTTCTTAATACCCATCATGAAGCAGCTGTAGAAATAAAAAATAAACTAAAAGAATATTGGGTTTACCTTTCAAAATCCTCCTCCTTGATCTATCAAAAAAATCAGAAGCATTCTATGTAATTGATCGTGAAATGGCCATTAATGTGTTAAAGACTTCTTATTCACTGTACAAGAAAAATAAATTAAAAACAAATAACTAGACTCATGAACTTGTTAGAAACATTCTGAAAGCTTATAAAATTAAACGAAGATAAAAGTAGAGAAAACCAAGTAGATGAATTAGAAACATACCTCTCTTTACCACAGGAGTCAGGGGTAAATCCGTTACTGTGGTGGAAAACAATGCCCATCATTTTCCAACCATAGCTTGTATAGCGGCAGACTACTTTGCTTTACAAGTTACGAGTATGTCCTGTAAACATGCTTTTCCTGCCACAAATACTACCGAGCTCACCAGAAGTGGCCCTAAAGAGATGGCTGGTGTTCTATTAGGTTTAAAAATTTGGTTTGAGGAAAAAATTATTGAATGAAAAAAAAAATTGTATAAAGTTCTACTTTTATCGATATCGTAATATATAGTTGTCTTTTTATTATCGTTAATTAATATATTAAAGTTTATCTTATCGCTATCTTGTATTAGATGATGAAATCTATGTCATATGACATTTTGCGAGCATGATGATGTGTGGCGGGTGACTCGTGACCCGCACTTAGGGGGGCCGCCCTGGCCGTGTCATAAAAAGGTGAATTATTGCAGAAAAATGCACTTTCAACGGACAACAATCAGGTGATTGTATGAGTGACAAATTGATAACATTTTTCAAACAGCGATAAATGGAGGTATACAGAGGAACTGTTAAAGCTATATTATAATCACATCAAAATGCCTAGTTTAATAAGAATGAAAAAAAAACATAACAATGAGTGATTCTGTCTAATAGGAATTTAAAGAAAGCAAAGACTCAAGCACCTACCTCAATGAATTCAATAAAAAATCTGATTGGCTAGTTTGATCAAACAGATTCGTTATTGAGTCCATTGAGGTAGGTGCTTGAGGACGCCCTTAATAAAGTCTGACTTCATTCAATAATATTTTAAAGTAAAGACTAATTATACTATAACCCGTCCAAGACAATTTTAAAAACAGATTAATGTTATAACACGTGCTAATAAATGTGTGAAAAAGCACGGGTTGTTACATAAGACTCGTACAATAAAAACTTTTAATCTACTGTATCAGACATGAATAGTAATATACTGTATAAAAAGCGTACATGATTCTTAAAAATTTTAGCATTTAAATTTAATTTGTTATGTAGTAACGGTAAAGTATAATATCATCTGCCTGATTTTTCCGAAAATCTAAATTTATGATGTACTCAAACTATACTAAAAGCTATACTAAAAGCTATACTAAAAGCTATACTAAAAGCTATACTAAAAGCTATACTAAAAGCTATAGAGAATGCTATCACTAATCCTATACCATATCGCTGAATTCGGTTTTCGGTCCATGTGACAAATTAAGAAATTCGTATACCCAAAAAATTTTTAGAAGTATATAACGGATTTTTGGGTCTTATAATTAATTTTTTTGTAAAATCCTTTATATAGCTTTTTACTAATATTTTTATAACGGATTTATAATAATTTTTAAATTTTAAGTCCGTTATATAGGTGATTTTTATTATAGATGTCCGTTATATGTATAGGTAGTTAACGTATATTATATCAATAAAGGTCAATTCAAGCAAAGTTTAAATGAAAAAAAACAAGTAAAATTTAAAGAATCTGGTATTGTAATACATTGAGAAATTTAGAAAAACTTCAAAAAGGTACAAAATTCTATAAATGTTGAAAATAAAAACGACCTTCGAATATTCATTTGTCAATTCTAAAATCATTATAATAAAATCTATTATATGCATTTAAATAATTAACCATCGCATGATTCCTGTTTTTATTATTTTCAGAAAAAAATCGTGAAATAAAAATTATCCCTTATGAACCGTGCGATCCGTGATTCTTAAATCATTCTTAAATCATTCTTAAAAATGAGTAAGATTCTTCCATGCATTTGGGTTTTTTAGCAACCACTCAAATTATCGTGATACGTCTTTTCTTATTTAAAAAGTAATTGACACAATCTGCAATCGAGAAGTTCTTAGTACGTACGTACCATAGGAAGACTTTCGTATGATTGGCAGTTTAAATCAATTTAATTTTACATTATTTATACAGTTTAAAGTACTTTT
>CAJVPU010002175.1:0-11113 GCA_910591775.1 Dentiscutata heterogama | reverse complement strand
GAGTACCGCCAAAAAATATATTGTTTAAAATTTTTTTGATAAAAGGTACTTTACGTACGTACGTACGTTACTGTACTGTACTGTACTGTACTAAAAGGGTATTACTAAAAGATATTACTAAAGTTATTACAGCATTACTAAAGTTAGTTAATACCAAAGTTAGCTATTTATTGTTAAAATTTATTGCAATATTATTGCTAAAAGGTATTAGTACACGAGTACAAGAAATTTGTCATGCTAAAAGAAAGCTCTAGGTATTAAATAAGTTAGTTGAATTAGTTAATGAATTTATTTTGTAAATGTATCTGCGAATATACGTATATCATACGTAAGAATATATCGTATGTATCGATATATTCGATACATGCTTTTATAACTGTGCATGCATAGTCAAATGTCAACGATGTCTGTACTCGCATATAAGTCTAGCGCGTTAGTTTAAGAATTCTATACTGACCGTTTAAATCTTTTAAAAGGAAGGCTTTTAAAAAAAAAGATCAACCATTCATTAATATTTCATTAATGTATGTATGTATATAAAACGAAATTGATTTTCCAATCATTTCGTTGCTCTTTCCCACCTACTGAATTCTGAATTCTGAATTCTGCAGAATTTTACTGAACTCTGCAGAATTTTAATCAAGGAACCTGAGCGTACAAAAATCATTTTACATAAAGTAGAAACTTTCTAGACTAGGAAATGTTGGAGACATCCCGCGTATCCTGCGTCTTTCGTAATACCCAATCAATTTTCATGTGTTTATGTTACGGTTATGTATGTGTCCAACTTGATTATTGGTCAATTTACAAAGTTTTAAAAAAAAAAAGATTTATTTTCTTTTTGGCTAATTTCTTTATTGTTACTACTAAACGTAAAAAAAAAAATCGTATAATTGTATGATTGTATAAAAACCTTTATCTTTTATCTTTATTTATATCATTGTATATATATTCATTCATATAATTACTCATATATAATCCATATAATTGTATAATTATATCCGATAATGAATAAATATTTCATTCTCACAAGTCTCACACACAAGAATGAAGGAAACACAAATCATCGTTTTAATCAATTTAATCTATTGCCGTTCAATTCAAGTTTTTTTTTTAAATTAAAATAATATAATTTATTTTATTATAAAATTTTTATTATAATTTTTATAAAGAGGCAAGGAAAATAGCATGTACAGTAATTTCAGTAATTGATGAAAGGATAAAAAAGCCAACGGGCATAAAAATCAAGAAAAGTAAATCTTAACAAAGGTGCTGCACATCCTATTGTTCTCCATCTTACTACAACATGTGCAGTAAATCAATTCGAGCAAAATTGAGACACCCAACTTGCTAACTCATCTGTTTATATAACAAATGTCTCGTTCAACTATAATATTTAATAATATTTATATAACGTATTTACTTTTTACATTTTTTTTTAATAATTATACGTATTCAAAAATATACAGTATACATCAGATATAGTACAGTATGGCAAAAAAATATACAGTTTATAATTTTATTTATACTAGCGTTAGTAAATAATTAATTATATTTAATAAATAAATTATATTTAGTGTATTTAATGACTATTTAATAACTACTTAAATGACTACTTAAATGACTATAAATTATTTAAATTATTTATTAATATATATTCACATTATACACATTATACGTACACATTATACCAGATACACATTATTCACATTATTCACCATTATACATATCATTATATCAAATACGAGTTTTTTTAAATCGTAATATAGTTTGATGTACAATTTTATCATCATCGCCCTTACGTACGTTACGTACGTACTGTACGTAATGCTGTGCGATTGACAACCTGCGGAATTTATGTGAACGATAATTTTGTGCTCGTGTTACTTTAGAAATGCACTCTTTTGAAAAAATTATAAATTTTTTGTTGCTACATTACTACGCCACCTTTGTCGTTTTTCCTTTTTCATGTGACGCATTGTATATGCGCGTCAATAATTTTGGTTTACTTTTAACTTTGAATATTTAATGAATCTTCTAAAGATGGTGTAAATTCTCGTGAATATATTAATTATGAATTAGTAGAATGAATTAATTTTTTTTATACATTAACAAGCTTTGAAGCATAGGACCCTTGTGTACCTGTACCGTAAAGTAACGGTATCTCCGCCTTCGTGCTATTCGTGCTATTCGTGTTATCTGTGTTATCCGTGTTATCCGTGTTATCCTGTTATCCGTGTTAACAGGGTCAAATGCTTTTTTTTTTTAGCCAACCTTTGTACCTTTGTTTTACTTTTTCGAACTCAACAATTCCGATTCAATTCCGATTGATTCTTAATTTCTTTTATTTTCTTGTTAAGTTTATTTATCGGATTTACTATACATGAACTTGCCCGCGATCGATTCGAAAAAAAGCCCTTGGAAACTCAGTAGCCCTTTTCTTTTTTTTTTATCTATCTTCATTGATCTTTATACATGCGCCTTTAAACATCGATTTAAAATCAAAAAGCCTCGTTCTTTCTATATTCACAATATTATATTTGTAGAGTTGTTTCCGAATTTTGGAAAGTCCCGTTCCTTTTAAGAAGACATCATTGGAAAACCTTAACATTTCTACATCTGCAAAGCGATGCAAGTAAGGTCCTGCGACTTTGTTACGTCCGCGTGGGTTAAATAAAAAAAGGATATCTGAGAAATCTTTTTAAGTTATGCGTGTACCTAAGTGATCACAGGCCTCTACCATTTTTATATAAGCACGCGTATGGTTAACAAGCAAAAGTCATTGGAATATACGTATCTGCGCGTTTTTTAACACTCCTTACTATAAGTGAAACCATGTATGAATACCGTGTGAATGATAAATTTTTAATTTTTTTTTTAAATATCTGTTTAAAAAAATGCGTAATAATGATTGTAAATAACAACACATGATGCATCAATAAAAAAGAACAATATGAAAATCCAAACTCCTTTGTTTCTAAAGTACTAATTTTAAAAACAAAAAGTAACCCCTTTCTCGAAATTGTTTCTTTGAAAAAATAAATAAATATAATTTTTGAAACAAACACGAAAATTTTATAATATTAGTTTAACATTATACTTGACATATCTTAGATCTCCAATTGGTTTAATAGCCCGCCAACTATCACGTTGGATTTGTAGAACCTGACACGAACAAGTCATTTATATCATATTTGTCTAATCTTTATAATCATGATAAAATGATAATCACATTGCTTAATGGCCACAACATTTTTTTGTGTCAGTCAGCATATAGTGACGAAAATAGCACAAAATGTCTCATAATAATCTCGATTCTTTGTAGAAAAAAAAAAAAAAAAAATGAATGAATGAATGAATGAATGGATCGATTAGTTTGATCAACTCAATCCTATTCTTACATGCATGAACTTTTTGAAGGAGAACGTCAAACTAGTTTCAGATCATCGAGAAATGTACCTCTAAAATAATCTTATTTTTAGCATTCGCATCAAAAGACATAGAATAATGCAATTAAACAGATACCCAAACCATAAGAGAATGGGCAAAATTGGTGATACCAGGTATGAAAAATTCTTGATTTGTATATGTATGCGCCTTCAGCCTTTACTGATCCTATTAGGTAAGGATGATTTTTATGAGTACCCGTCCGTTTATATCACTATTCCATTTATTTTATTACTTTATTTCTGCGGTAAATTCGTTTAATTTTTTATCTTTATTTTATTTTCTTTTTTTAATCATCATTATTGAAAAGAAGATTCAAAGAAAAAAGAATAAAACTATAAAATAAATTATTTATAACAAAGTTAGCAAAGCCTAACAAAGACTACAAAGTTTAACAAAGTTCGAAACTCTAAAAGACATCACGCATTCGAAACAATAAAAGTTCACATTGCAAAATTACCATCTATGATCAAATCATACAGATATCGGATAAGTTTCCCGCTGCGTGATTCCCATTATTCTTTCACATAATCATTATTCACAAACATTGTTCCATTCCCAACAATATGACAATATGACATGTAAAAATAAATCCTCCATTATTCTCATTAGTATCACCTTTATTTTCGAAACAGAACCTTCGCAGACCTAAAAATTCTCTTAAATTGTTGCGAACCTTGAAGAAAATCCACCACATACATTTTGCTTGTCGAAAATTTTTTTTATTTATTTTAAAAAAGAAAAATTCCAATAAAGTTCATTTTAGTACCACGAACACTTACCAAAATAATATAAGAAATTCTGCATTCCATTTATGGGTCTATTGATAATTTCTAATAACGATAATAAATTCAAACTTGCATTGGAGAACACTTAGCATACATAATTCCGAAACATGATCATTTACAAATTTGAAACTCTTTATTACAGTAAATATTAGCCGAAATTGAAAATTTTACAAATGGTGAAATTTTGAACATCAAACTTTTTAATATCGAAAGAAAAGTTTTCCCACTACTTTTTTTTTTTTTATTTGAAATTGACATTTCTTTACGTAAAACTACATGGATTTTACATACTGTAGATTTTACATTCTACATATGGATGAACTTTACATATATTACATAATAATTAATATAATTAATCGAAATTTTGATCGAAAATTTATCTCTTATCCCTTAGATACCATACAAAATAAAATTAATTTCTTTTTTACTACCCTCCTCCTCCTCACACGGTTACATGCATTGCTGATATTAAAAAAAACTAACCATATCAAATCATTGTTTTGGTTTTTTCATATCATCTATACGATTTTTAAATTATGGGCGTCCAAAACATGTCCGTTGCCGTCCGATCTTGCAGGAAAAATAATACCGGTATTACTGTATGTACTCCATGTAACTCGTGACAATTTAAAGTCATGAGGTTTATTTTACTACGCCACATCCCTTAAAATTCTTTTTTTGAAATGAACAATGAACTAGTTCAACGAAACCATAAAGAGTTTTTAAAAGCATGTATTAAACATATTAGACGTATTAGACATATTAGACATATTAGACGTATTAGACATATTAGACATATTAGACATATTAGACATATTAGACATATTAGAAACAAATATCCAGTACAAAGACCGGTAAAATAACTATGAGGACATCGTTTGGTAGGTGGTTCATTCTTTCAATCGATTACCCAAATATCAATCACAATACCTGTTTACCTATTTTACACATATCGTTAGGTTTCACTTGATTCATTGAAAAAAAAAAATTTTTTTTTATTACCCCGCATAATATATTTCACATAAAATAAATAGGCCGAATATCATATCATTCTCATTCTTGATCATGCTGGCATACATTTGTTTTATTTATGTTTTGCCACGCGAACATCGAACGAAACAAACAACACCACGTACACAAATGGTATCAGGTTTAAAAAAAAAAATGATTATTCCAAAAATGTATATTTCATACCGCTGAAATTCAAACATTTATATGGTAAATGAATTGTCTTAAAAATTTTTTTGCGCCTATTACTATGTGCATATTTACCCATAAACCCGGCTGAATGCTGTGCATAAACAAAAAAGTATGTTGAGACCTCTTTCTATATGTGGATAATGACTCGGTTGTGACTCAGAGTTAGCCTAAAGGCAAAGTATGCAAAACAATGCGAATGTAATGAAAAAAAAAAATAGATCAAAACATTAATGCGAACTCAACAAAACACTAATGTGAGCCATAATGGTTCTTTTCTTTTTTTTTTTTTGTCAAAGCTTGACAACGCCTGTCATGAGTTTAGGTGCGTGAATGGTCAAGCAACACTTGTGGTGATTTCTTTGAAACGCCAAGGTGTTATCTCTTTCTCTTATCTTAGTGGTTCAAATCATAAGGGTAAACTTTAAAATGTTCGCTTATATCCGATAAATGACAAAAATATTTCGCCTTTCGGTATCTTCGGTATGATTAATACAGTAAATCTATTTATTTATATTTTTTTTCGATTTTTAAACGTTAAATAGCTAGACTGATTTCTATATTTGATCACGTCATTAAAATTATTTTTTATACGATAACGATAGCGATAGCGGTTAATTAACCCTCATCAATCAATCAATCAATCAATCAAATCAATGATCAATCAGTCAATCAGTTCTCAGACCTCTATCATACTGCTTATTTTTACATTCCTCTGACCTCTATCATACTGCTTATTTTACCTATCATATTGATATCTATTTTTTATAAAGAAAATTAAAAAAAAATTTTTTTTATCGCAATACTTTTTAATCCTACCTACAATGACAACGGAAAACTTTGCCTCTTAAAATAGAAATTATTATTTTTTGACATAAAGAATTTGGAAATTGGTATGTACGTACATAGTGTACGTACGTATGTACGCACGCTATGTCCGATTATTTTAGGTATGTATATTGATGATGATTTATGCATGCATGCTCGCTACTTTTTAATTTCATTAGTAAATTTCAAAAAAAACTTGAATCATGTTTTTATTATTATTTACTCAATTTTTTACTTATCTTTTTTAATTTTCATTTTTTATTTTTATTTTTATTTTTTTACTCTTATTTTTGTTACAGATTTTTTTTACTCGTCTTTTTATTCATCTTTTTAAAGTCTTTGTTCGGAATTACTTTATCTCTCCTTATATCTTAATCTCCTTATTGCATTTACAAAATACATTATGCATATACGGAAGAACTCTTTAATTACATAGGCTTTGTGTTGGTCATTTGACATGCGTGCGTTAATGTGTCAGTGTTTATGAAGAAAATGTAACCATCAAACATCATGTACATTAATGCGGTACATACTATGTCAAAAAAGAAAGTTCAAAAAGGTTTGGCCTTATCTTAAAAAAAATTTTTTTTATCAATCTATTGTTTTGCTTCTTTCTTTTGACATGAGCTGTCAATTTCACACGCCTATCCGTTTCATCATGATCGATTACGTCTTAGTGCCCTGTCATTCTTTCTTCTTACCTTTTCCCCCCATCTCATGCTTCTTTCATTGTCTTCGTTGTTACAATCTGCCCTTATATAATGCTGCAACTAATGAATTCTTATAACTATATTGAGCTTTGAGTGCTTTTTTTGAATTCTTTATAACTAAATTAGGATTGATTCAATCCTTAAGGTTCTTTATAAACCCTTTACTTGCCAATGAATAGTTATTATTAAAGAACAAAACATCATGGCCGGCTCTTTGCCTAAATTACCTAAAGTTCAGTTGTTTTTTTTTATATTTATCAATTTAAACTTAGGTACCCGTACGTACGTACTTATGATACTATGTATCTTTTTTGTTATGCACATAAATAGTATGTATATACTTATTTATCGTACACTTTTTTGGTGTCTCAATGAAAATTTATTATCTCACAAACTTGAATGTGTACATATTGCGTTATACAAAATTTTTTTTTGTTGCTCAAATAAATAGTATCAAAATTTCTAACGTAGAAATAATTGGAAAAATGGGAATTTTTCAAAGTTCCTCTACATACTTTCATACACTCCATAATCATATCAAAAAAGTGCTACTTATGATACGATAGTAGAATGACGTAAATGAAAGTAAATTTTCATGAAATTAGAGTTTTTCTTTTAAAATATTTATTTTTTACGTATTAAAGTTTTTTGTTTATTTTTAGAACAATATAATGTAAACAAATCATTATTCTTATCTTCAAGTTTCAGGTTTTTTTTGTTTTTTTTCAAACTTTGGTGTAGTACGACTAGTAAATTTTACGTCTTAGCAAGAGAATTGGTAAAAGAAATCGAAATGTAGCTTTGTCTGATTGTCCCGGTAATTTTTACTATATAATTTTTTTTACTCCTATGATACGTATCAAAAAAAAAATGATTACTTTAAATGGTTCTTTCAATAATCGTATTTTGTAATTGGTAATAAAAATTATAAATCGAACTTTCTCTGTTAATCTTATTCTACTTTTGGTTTTTTTAGGCAATTTTTGATTGTAAGGTATATTATTACAAATCTGATCATTACGTAGCTCTTTTCCTTTCTGTTTACAATTTTGGCAAAGGTTTATCGGTTCTTTCTATTTCTCTTTTAATTGCTATTTTGCGTATTGGTATTTTTATTTATATTCTATAGTACTGTAAATTGCGATCCACCCAAATAGTAGATCCATCATGAATTGGACCCAGGCGCAAATCACAAAATCTATATTAATAAAATGTGGGTTTTTTTTTCAAATATCTGGGCTGCCTATTATAAGTGCTGATCTTTAAAATTTCCTCTCTAATGATATAATCGGCCGCATACTAGACCTGGGACCTACTATATGTTTTAAAATTGGTGGAATGTATCAGACCCGGATCTTCTACACGGCAGCTGAAAATATGTATAACTTTTTCGAGTCAGAATGAAACCTGTGCCGAATTTTAGTAAAACTCACTTTTGATCATTGGGTTAGGGTGAAATCCGCGTTATTTCACCCTCATATAATCTGCATAGTGGATTTAACCGAAATTTAGCGCAAGTTTCACATACCCTGTCGTATTATAAAAAAAAAAAAAGTATATAAAATTATTTTAAAAATAAATTTTATTTGAAACAAATTAAATATTAAATATTAATTAGCTAAAATTAAAAGCTTTTTTAAAAATTAAAATTACAATTAAAAATAAGTAATTAATTTAATTAGAGTTGACATTGGGCATATTAAAATATATAATTTAGATTTTTAATTATTTTATAGCTTTTTTTTAAATAATTAATACTAAAAAAGCTTTACTAATATACACCATATTGTAGATGTTTAACACTATAGATGCTATATCTTAAAAATATATCAAGTATTTGCAATAAGAATTAGAAATATTAAATAAAACATGTTTAGAATTACCAAAAACTTTATATTAACTAAAATTTAGAATATTATAACTAATTACTAGATAGACAATTTTTACAATTTTATTTTATATAATTTAACTTTTCTTCTTAAAAGCCCTATAGTCTAGAGGTTTTTTCAACTATTTTAGCTAAGAATAGATTGAGAATAACTGCCCTAACCTCTACTCCTTTTTGCAAATATATTAATTTGTACTGTTGTACTTAATTATATATTTTTTAAGAAAATTACTACATATCACTAGTAGTGATTATCACCAGTCCTAAAATTTATTAGGGTTAGGGTTAGAATTAGAGAATTATTTTTTTTTATATAATATAATATAAAGCTAATATAAGGTTTCAATTTTAGTTTTCGTGAGATGTTTGGGGGTTTTAAATATTTTTACTCAGAGTACCCGATCCCGTTTATTTAGTATGTTTTTGAAATATAGCAATACTGGTAATAATTACCAGTGGTGATAAATAGCAAACCTCATTTTTAAATAAAAAAAATAGAGAAAAAACCTTTCTTAAAAATAAAATAAAATAAAATATATATTATACCTAATTTTTACTTTATTTTGTAACTATATTTTAATTTTAAATTTTAGCAAAATATATTAATATCAACAATATTATAGATATATAATATAATTTAGTATTTGCTAAAAAAACTTTTTTAACTTTTTATATAATTTTTATATATAGTTGATCTTTTATATAGTCACTTTCTATACAATTACATTATATATAATCACATTTTATTTAGACCAACTATGCTTTAATTTATAAGAAAAAAACCTTCATATAAACACAACTACTTTAAAAGCATATTTTTAAAAAAATTTACTATGTACTCAACTGTGTGATTGTATGAGAGGACGACTGTACTAGTTTAAAATTATTAGCTATTAAAAAGTTTTTTTAAATACTTTAAATATAATTAGATTTTTTTATAGTTATTTTTTTATACTATCTGCTATAGTTACAAAATCAAAAATTACAGTTTTATTTATTTTTTTTTATTAAAGTAAACACTTAGACCCCTGGCACATAGCTTTATTCAGATAGTTACGATATTACAATGAATTTACGAGGATACAACTAGTCTCATATATATCTTTTGAGTACCTAATTAAGTAGTTTGCAACTAAGCTATTTTTAACCTAGAGTTCTACACTAGCTATCATATCTATAACCCAACTAGAAAGTTACTTGTTTAAATCTATCTTTGTAACATGCTCTACCCTAACACTCTTCAAGATTAGCAATGCTGTGAAATAATTCTAAAACTTTAGCCACATGAGTATTTATTCTTGTAGTAAACCTAACAGAACAGTACATATCCTATACATATGCTCATCTGCTTGTTTAGTAACTTCTTCCTAACTAGTATATGTTATACTGCTGCTATCAGGTTTATGTCTCAAGCTATTTTTTTGGATACTGCTATAGCCTAATCCATATCTCAAGCCACAACCTTCCTAATTAGTCACCTTTTACATACTCCCTGCTCTTGCAAGATTTACAACAACCCTAGTAACCACATTTCAACTTTCTTTTTTCCTAGATTTTTTATTGGTTTCTCTCTTACTTCCAGCTAGCAACTTAGAAGAGTTGGTCTGCCCAGGTATTAGGTACCTTACGATCTCTCTCTCCTTGATACATGCTTCTAGAATACAAGTCCTTTTTCTCTAGTAGTAAGCTAGCAGTTTGGCTAGTATGTCCACCTACTTAAGAACCTGGTTACTCAGTTCTCCAATTTCAGTCTCTAGTTTCAAATTTGGTCTTCCTATAGCACCATTAAAGGTCACTGCTACTCTCAACTCAAGACTTCCCAAACAGGTTTTAATCATCACAGTTTCTTGGCTTTTTATGTATCGAAGCTTCTATATAAACATGGTGTTACCAAGATTACAGGTTCTGGGACCCAACTGATCGACTATAACTATCACTATATTATAGGCTTATTTTTTGAAAATGTCATCTGTAGGATTTGAACTTTAGACCTGCTGTCTGGGGGTGTGACAACTCTACTACTTTACTAAGTTACTATATAGTGGGGTACTATAGCATTATAGATACTTTTTAAAAACTTGTACAAAGCTAAATATATAAGGTATTAAGCTAAAAATTAAATTATAAATTCTTTGAATCTATATTTTTTAAATAAAAAAAAGTTTAAAAAAATTTATACAACAGATTTTAAAATAATTAAGATTAAGTAAAATTTTAGATTTTTATATAGTTAAGATTTTTTATTATTATATAAA
>CAJVPU010002174.1:0-11115 GCA_910591775.1 Dentiscutata heterogama | reverse complement strand
ATACAACTTTAGCTAAAAGATCTCATTCTTACAAGTTATTAGTAATAAATACTCAAAATAGCAAAAAAGCAGTTTTTTAGCCCTATTACAAAAGCAGCTCTAAGAACCCAACTTTTAAATAATCTAAACCAAATTACAAATAGTGTATCTAAAAAAAAAATATTGAGAAATAACTAGTTCTATATCTTACCAAATCTTTAAACCTTGTTAAAAACATGGCTTCTGACAGAATTTCTTATATCTTTAATTATTTTTCTTGGCCTACAAAACCTATACAACCTAAAAAAACACACACTACTGGCTTACTACCAAGCTCTAGTATAGAACACAAAAAAATTTTTAAATATCACTATTAAAGACTGATTAAAATTTATTTTTACTATTAGCTTTTCTATTCTGAAATATACAAATTCTTTTGTCTTCTTTGTTAATATTACCAAATCAAAAAAGATCTCTAATCTCACTAATTACTCAACTTAGTGGATATATAGTTATAGATACTCTACTAATCAGTTCTATTTAATCTTACAATACAGAAAAACTATATTGTAAACATCAATGCCAAACACCCAAATCAACTCATATTATAACTTTGCAATAATACTTAATTTATACAAAAGCAATATAAGATTTTATATAAAAGCCAAAAATAATACAGATTTATCCATAATACTATACAACTGTATTACAAAATTAAACTAAGATAATAAGTCAAACAGAAGCAACAATAATCAAGCTTACATAGCAATTTTACAAAGCTCAATTTCTCACAGGATTTGGTTACTAAATACTAATACAAGAAACAACAACACCAACTCAGTACTACCTACAAATAAATCTGCCAATTCCAACTTTATAAACAACTCCAGTAGTAGCAATATCACAACCACTATACCCAGATCTAGCACACCTACTAAACAAATTACCTAACCAATACTTACATATTTACTCTCAGCCTTGCTTCTGTGGATCCTGCACTTGATTCTAGTTCTATTTGTAAAAAGACCCAAAAATATGTTCAAAATATCCCCACCTACTACAATCTCTAACAAAGCAACCAAAACTATTGTAGGCAGTCACTTCATCTCTACTAGATTGCAAGCAAGCAAAAGAACAACCACAAGACCAGCCATCCTACAGCCAAGTAGCCAAAAGTTTCTTTAAACTCTTTATTGCAATACCCCAGAAAATAACATGGAGTAGGCCACAGAAGTTTATCTTAAAATCAATATAGCTTCTAATACCCTCTTTAATACAGATCTCTAGTTATTCAACACAATTATAAAAGCTCTTAAAACTCTCAAAAGTATTTACAACTTTATCAGCTACAAGCTTATTACTAACTTTACACAATACAAGCTACCAGAGGCAATCACCTTCAAGTTTATATACCAAGACACCAGATTCTTTACTACTTTTATATATAACCCCAAGACTACTTCTGTATTCCAAAAGGAATATACTAACCTTTTTGATACAACACTCACAACATACAAAACAGAGAACAAGATTACACCTACCAATATTACCACATACAACACTATCTACTTTATACTTAGAAAAATGCTTATTTCTCAGTATCTTTCCAATATTAACTTTTTAAAAACTATATATAAAAATTTCTACAAAGCTATTATATATGCTAGTGAGTTCTTGCAAATTAAAAACTCTAGCAAAAAAACCTCCAAGGAAATCTGAGCTCAAATCAACAGAGCTTTTGAAAACAAGCTTATCTTTTTATCTGATATACTCAAACAAATCTTTAATAAAATTCTAGAAATTCTGCTATTCAAACTCTCTATTATACAACAATCTCAAACTAGAGCAATTGTTAATGCTTTAAGAAGAATTTTTAAATTTTCTAAACTCCCAGAGATATATATTGGAAAGCTTTCTTCACTCCCTCTCTGCTACAATGAACTTCTAGCCAGTTTATGCCAGCTATTTCCAAATTCTTATCAATCCTCTCTCCAATACCTTGCTATATACAAAAGAAAACTTGCAAACTAATATACTGTTATCAAGATTTCTGATCATACTTTGATCTACCACCTCTAAAAAAACTATTACCTATGATCTATCAAAAGCTTAACTACAAAGTCCAAAAATTTTTTTTCTTCAACTAAGCTATCTCTATTGTTCTAATTGCTAAGGTTGTTTCTAGCTAAGAGAATACTATACTTTTAAACTACTTCTCAATAACTTTTTCACTACAAGCCCCCTCCCAACAGACACAAGCAAGATTAAAACAACCTTTTTCTTTACTTACTTTATTACTGACAATGCTGAGGCTAGAGAGTTTATCAAAAAAGTTTCTCTCCACTACTAAGTGCCCTTCCCAAATCTAACTAAAATCTTGCAAGCCAACCTAACTAAAAAAATATCTCTTGCTAGTAGCAGTAGAAGTTACCAAATATCTTAATATTTTACTTGTCATTACAACTATATAGCAACTTACAACTATAGCTAAACTCTTTTACAAGTATTACTATTTCACTTAGCTTCTCTTTGAATAGATTCAAATTTAAGACAACACTACTACTTCAACTTATAATATTAGTATAACTACTAAATAACCTCTTTCTACTATTCTAGATAATATTAATGAAATTATCAATACTCTTTCCAAATATAAAATTATTCTTACTTCTAATTCAAAAACAACCAGATATTACTTCTACTATAAAAATCTTTAGGCAGTTCTGCACAGTTAAAAAAAATCTCTGACACTTTATTAGATTTTTCTCCACTTCTTAATCCTAGCTAGAGTATATTTAACAAGTCTCTATATCTCTACACCTAACTACTCCTAGCACAGTTCAATTCTTTGCTAGCACTACCCTATTATAAATGATACAATACCTGCTACAATATCCAAAGAAATATCAACTACTATAGTAGCAATAGTAATAATAGAGAATACTTTACTTACAATTAACAACACTTTTCCATTGAACAATTCAACACCAATAGACATAAATGAACACTTCAATGAGTAGCTCTCTGCACCACACCACTAACTCTTTCTTTTCCAACCTCTCTACATACAATATACAAAATTTTAATATCTTTTAATCTAGTACTTCTCAACCTATACCCACTAATTCTCTCAATCTGTATAAACAATATACAAGGCTTTAATACAAATATCAAAAAAGAAATATAAAAACAGTACTGTCTACAACAAGCTCTAGATATAATCTGCATCACAAAAACCAAACTGTCTAGCAAAACAACACCCCAAAAGTATCTCAAAACCCAATATTTTACTTATTTCTAGTTATATACAGATAGCTTAAAAACTAGAATAGCAATTATAGTTTGCAACATTTTTATCTCACATATTTACAATATCAATACAGTATCTGGATATGCCATAGCCATTGACCTCTTCTTTAAGCATAATTTCATATTCTAAATTATCTCTCTTTACCTCTTTAGCAATGATGCATATCTTTGACTACAAACCCAAAACACTATAATCTAGTAGCTACAACAAGCAAAGCACTTAATATCCTCCCAATAACTCTAGAAGAATTCAATGCATCTATTAACAATATCCACTCCCAATCAATCAAATACAAACTTCTTTAATTTCTTGCTTTCAAAAATATGTATAACTTAGCTACACACTCTTACAAGTTCACATATATATGGTACAGAGCCAATTTGAGTAACAAAATTGATTTTATTTAGGTATATTAATCAATACTCCAATATCTTATAGAATATAACACAGATAATTCCAACACTAGTACTCTAAGTGATCACAAAATCTTAATCTCACACTGGCTTTTTTTCTATGTGACTACTAGACAATAAATGCATAAAACCTATATCTTAAGAAAAGTCTTTGAGTATAAAGCAATAAATATAGAAAATTGTGATAACTTCACAAACCAAGTTAGTGCAAACCTGCAGCACTACAATACACCCCTCTTATATCTACAATATCAGAGTTTTTAGAGACTACATAGCACAAAATCTAGACTAGCTTTATTATAGCAGCACTCTAGCATATTTCCAACAAAAAGTTTACAGTCTGTAACTTTCATCACACATTCTCACCAAAAGCTACCTAGCTTTATTATAGCTTTAAGAAGCTTAAAAATATAATTAAAGTTGTAAAACATTAAACCAAGACCAACCAACAAATCTTAGCTCATCTAAATAATACAATAATAGATCTCAACAAACTACATGACCTAGAGATACCTTCTATTATAACTAATACTAACTAGACAATCAAAGTCAATATAGAATAAAAGAAGCTATATTACTTATACAACTTAGAAAATATAAAGCAAATACATTATCAAATTATAGAAGCAATTTCCAAAAGATGCACCAAGCTCCAAACTAATTCAACCTCAATATTTATCAGTATTCTGAATTAGCACAAAGACTCCATCAAGTTTAATACTATTAAACTTAATCAAGATATCATTACAAACTCTACTACTATTAAATTATATATCTTGCAACATTTTAATAGCTAGATTGCCACTTATCTAATTAATGAGACCTTATTTAACACAAAGTGGCAAGTGTAATACAGCTCTCAATCTTATATTTATCAAGACTAGTACTAAGAAGTACTTCTTACTATAGTCCAGAAAGAAGTTCTCTCTACTTTCTATCAACTACCCAATAATAAAGCTTGCAAACCCTCTGAAATAAGCTATAAAATGCTCAAACACTTAGGCCTAACTTTTTTAAAAGTTATAACTGCAATCCTAAACAGATATCTTACTATTCAAACAATTTCTAAATAGTAAAAAGAAGGCTGAATCTACCCTATTTTTATAAAACCAATTTTTAATACAAATCTAGCTAATACAAACTCTATCAGTCTAGTGATCGTACCCGGATAACCTTTTTACCCGAAAGGTTATAACCTATAGTAAAAGCTAATAACCAGTTTTATACCCTATTGAAATAATAGGATAACGGTTATATCTGGATAAAATATGTTTATATGATCAGCAAATCAATGCATGACTATTGGCCAATTATTACTTTCACCTCCCATGCATCCGTACCTGTATTCACCACAATCTCCTTATGGTGTACTTTATACGCTCTCACTTACACTTTCACAATCTTCTTCATCTGCTTCTAATTCTCCACCCCACAATATTTACCTGGTCCTGGTGTCCCTTCACCTAAAGCTAGCCCTTTGAATGGCAATGGCCATAGCAGTGTTAATCGCCCCCCTCACTATAATTACAATCGAAGAAATTTCGGTTCCTATCAGATACCTAACCTTCCCAATTTTAATAATTCAATAAAAACCACCAATATTTATATTCGTGGTTTATCACCTAATACAACTGACAAATCTTTGCACAATATGTGTTCGATGTGAGTGCTTCATTCTTCGTATTCTTGCTTTGAGCTAAACCGAGGACATAATCCATGGCAGATATGTAAAATGTGTACAAATATATACTACATAATAATTATTAGTAAATTTATTTTGTAAACCCAAAATTTGGTTATGAATTATAATCATGTTGGATATTTATTAGATATCATAGCGACAGTAATATATTGATAATAATAATAGTCTTTAATATTCTTTCTCTTTGAAAAATAACGTTAAAAGCTATGGTTCTATTAGTTTATTGAAAGTGATATTGTGCACTAACCTTATCTAAACTATAATCTTTATCAAAAAACTTTTTTTATTAATTCACTTTTTCATATTCTGTTAATTACTTACCTTTTTTGAATGTAAAGGAATGAGCACTATACTTGACAACAGCATTAGTTTCGTAGCGAACACCAGACTCCGACTTATATTGAGCTTTAACATTGCCAGAAGAAAAATTAACCAAATTTTTAGCATATTTAGCCATTTGCATAGTGTCTGAATCTGATAGTCTAGATGCTTCTCATACTCATGGAGATTATTCATTAGGAGAAATTGCTTTACAATTTGACAGTATTAATTTTTGAATTGGATTAAGTTTAATAAAAGTCAACATTATTTAACATTTTTTAGCTCAACTATATATCTTTATCATTTATCTATATAATAAAAATGCTATTATAAGTAAGTAATAAGACTATTATTAATAAAGTGCTTCTTTAAGATTAAATTACACTAAATATTTATGTATTATAGCATGACTATACATCATAATCATATAAATAATATATAAGAGATAATAAAGTATATATCTTTTAAGCAAAGTTGATAAGAAATAAGAGATTCTTTCGCACAATAATTATTGAAGCTAGAAATGGCTTTAACAGTAATTTTTTCTTAATAGAACATTATGTTTTCAAAAATACAAAGTATATAAAGATGTTACTAGAATTAGGTTATCTGATTTTGATACCAATTATTACTCGATCAAAAATATTAAGAATAGGTCTTGCTAATATGCAATAACTAGTATAAATAAACAAGTTTAGTCATGGAGTAAATATTAATTAAATAGTATCAATAGCAAAATCATATTTATATTGTAAAATTATGTTTTCAGTTTAAATGCTAATAATGTCTATGCTAGCTTTCACATTAATTTAGCTATTGAGTAGCAATTCTATATCATATAATAAGTGATTTGTTTATTTAGTGTTATAGCATTGATTAAGTAATATTTTGCACTATTTTAGCCTTTAAGCCACAACATTATAAGACCAACCTTGCTTTAGTGATTCTTACAATATATAATTGAGCTATAACATATAAGTATTTGTTTACGAAACTAATAAAAAAACATATTTATCTAAATAAATTAACTTATCTATTTAATTTTTGCTATTTAGTATTATAGTTAATATTAGTTCTGTGGTGGAGGTTTGTACTTAGATATACTATATGTGTAATAATTGAATAAATACCTAGATTAAAGAAAAGAGTTAGTAATATAAATATATAATATATGCAATAATACTTATTATTTAGCATTAGTATATATGTCAAGCTTGAGGGTTTTGTAATTTCATATTATAGTCACAATTAGTTATTCAGGATAAATCAGAAAATAATAGATGTAGATATATAACTAATAGTGTAAATACAATGAGTCAAATATTATATAAGTAGTCAAAATTAGTATATAAATATGAAGAAAAATTTATTTCTTCACTTTTACTTTAAATAAATACTAACCGTTGAGGACTTTTACTGCTGTATTGGGGCATTAGTGCTTAGATCTGTTCTACTGCTATTATTTATCTTTATAGATATTAAGGGTTATGTTATCTAATAAATTTTTTATATAGTTAATTACTAATATTATAGTAATATATATTAATATTGTAGTCTTAATGTAATACCTTTATATAATGTATACTAACCACTAAATCTATATATTTTATTAATATATAATGATATAGAAAAAAATTGATAATTGCCTATGTATAATGATAAAAAAATAACTATTTTAAAGTTAATATGTAGCTTATATATAAATTTCTAAAATTATTAATATGATTGAATTTTACTTATTTGACTTATTTGGAAAAATATTATCAACACTATGATAATTTTTTTTTAAAAAAATCAAATGCTCAAATGTAACAGGTAAAAGATTTGTCCTTTTAACAGACATTATGTTTCCAGCATCACTAAAGAGCCTCTCACTAGGTGTAGAAGCAGCTAAAATAGCTAAGTACTTTTGTGCCAAATAAGATAAAACTGGAAACCGATTTTGATTACTTTTCCACCATTCGAAGGGGCATTGGTCATAGGAAATTTCTGGTATTCCAATATAATCAGAGATTTTATCTACTTGAGCATTATTTGATTGAAACATAGATGCTAATAATCTACTTGTAGATGGTAATGGTCGTTTAATAGATGATATATTTACTTGGTTTTGATGTTGTTGATATACTTTACGCAATGAATCATAAGTTCTGGATTTTGAAGATTCTGAAGTAAAACTTAATGCTTTACATCGAGGATCGAGTAATGCAGCTAACATTCCTTCTTCTAATAGTACTTCCCAATAATAGTTTATAGCATTGTATAGAGCTATTTTTACTCTTTCTTTGAAATTTGTACAATCTTGAGGAATATTTAATTGTTTTTGAAGATTTATAGATTCAATATTATCGGTTTGATCTTCATTTAGATTAGTATCATCAAAAACAATGTTATCATCATTATAATTTACTTCCCGTAGTTCAATATTATTAGTAAATATAAGGTTATTAGTAATTGCATTAATTGCACTGTACATAAAGCTTACTGTTGTATATTTACTACCTCCTAAAAGATCAGTTGCCTCAGCGAATGGTTCAAGAATTGTAACAAGACTTTTTATAGCTTCCCATTCAGTATCAGTAAGGTTAATTTTTTTTAATTTTGCACCTTCTTTACGCATTTGATAATCTTCATCTAAGGAAAGTGTTGTAATTAAAAGATTAATTATATTTTGAATTTTAATTAATCGTTGCCAAGCAAGATAGGAGGAATTCTATCTTGTTGGTGTATTAGTGATTATACGTAATTCATGATCATTTTGAGAAAGATTCTATTTAAAAAAATATTATTAAATTTAATAAAAGTTTAATAGCTTATATAAATAAATATTATACTTACGATATTTTCATTACACTTAAATTTTTTCTGGGCTTCTAAAAGCTGCTGAGTTTGTTTAGAGGAAGTAAAATATAGCATAAGTCTTTTTGCTCGTATAACTAATTTTTCTACCTCTAAAAGGCCTTTCCCGACAACTAACTGAAGAGTATGAGCTGTACATAGTATACGTATAATATTAGGCATTAAATTTAATGCTTTAATAATATTACTACCATTATCAGTAGTAATTGTAAATACTTTATCATCAAGATTCCATTTATTGATAATGCAGTTTAGAGTTTTAGCAATAATCTCACCAACATGTAGATAAGGAAGATATTGAATTGAAAGTATATTTTCTTGCAATTGATAATTATTATCAAGATAAGAACAAGTAACACCCAGATACCCTAATCTATTGCGTCCAGTCCATAAATCACAGGTTAAAGAGCATAATATAATATTTTCTTCAAATATACTTAATAAAGATTGCTTAGTATTCTCGTATGCTTCAGCAAGCAATTGTCGACAATATCTTTCACTTGGAAATTTGTATGATGGATCAAATTCTGCAATAAAATCTTTGAGGCCTTCATCATTTCGAATACTTATTGGTTGCTAATCTTTAATTAAAAGTTCAACAAATTTTTGATCTTTTCGTAGCTTATGTTTAGGATTGTTATAAATCATTTGGTCAATCTGAAGTTGTAAAGATAGTGGTTTTTTTGTTTTTTTCTTTATGAGAACTTTCAGTAATACTATGCCACATTGCTAAGTGCCTAATATAATTTCCTGTTGAACTATCTACTGACCCCATAACATGTCTGCATAATTCACTTTTATGATTTTTATTTACTTTAACTAGACAACTTACAATAGTTCTATAAGGTGGCACAGGTTCATAGCGCTGATAATATGACCAAATCCAACTTCGTCCTGAATGTTTGACAATAGGAACTAATTTTAATTTTTTTAGATTTGGTAAATTTGATATATTATTAGGTTCATTTGGTAAGATTGAAGATTCTTCATTGATCAGATTATTATCTGTATCAGTTATAGTATCATTATCGCTATTAGCCAAGTTATAGTACTCATCGGATGTATTATTGTTATTACTATCAGATAGATTATCAAATTCAGTTTGAGATAAGTCTAAGCTAGATGTGTATGTATTAGACAATTTTTGTTTTTTAAGTTTTTTATCAGAGCTTGAAGAATGAGAAACAATATCTTCATTATCATTAACCATTTTTTTTTACTATAAAAATGTGAAAAATTAATTTCGTATTCTTTGGCAGTGATGTATTACTTCATTTTATTTATATTAAAATTTACTTTATTACAGATTTCGAACCTACCCTAATTTATTAAATAATTCAAGAATTTTTAGTATTACTCACCAATATTGGCTTTTAATTAGCAATAAATCTAGATTTGATTGAATTATTTAATCAATTTCTAAATTTGGATCTAATTGTAAAACTAAAACCATTAAGCGATCAGATTTATCAAAGATTTTAATCATATAATGCTCTTTAAATTATGTAATATTAATTTTTTTATATAAACTTGAAGTTTTTACAGGTTTTATCCTGACAATGCTTCTATAGATCAGACGCAAATATACTTATAATGTTCATACAAATAAAGCCTAGCCTATATTTATTAACTAAATAATAACTATATTATTTATAGCTATTAAGTGATAAGTGATCTTTATAACTTTATGAAAATTACTAAGCCTCTAAACTGTTAAACAGATAGTACAATAGTGAACAAATAGTTTTTTAAATACCTTTCTATTCTTAGCTAGCTGTTACTACTTCTCATTTTACTTGGCTTATTAACTCATTCCTGTAATAATAAAATATAAACATTAAATTCTTCTACATGCGAATATTATAAAGAGAAAAATGAACTAGCTACAGCAAAAACATGATCCAAGCCATATGTCTCAAGATCTAAAATCCTATTGATCGACAAAGCAAAGAAATTTAATAAATTGTCAATTTTGGTTTGGCTCGAGGCGAAGCTCTATTGAAGAACAATAGTAAGGCGTCTTCGGTATTCTAATGGTGGGAACTAAAGTCATAGTTATGCAATGAGTATAAATTACACGTCATTAGCTATAAAATCCCCCAATAAGTAAAATTAGTACAGAGAATTAAGTAATATATCCTGTAATTATCTAAGAAATATGTGATGTAATATAGAGCCTTATTTGACTCTAATTACTTGAATTAAGTCTCTCTATATCTCTTTTTGATGTCTGTTGCTATTAGGGTCTAGATAGAGCTAGTGTAGAGTTTTAATTAGTATTTAGTGGTGATAGTTTTTGGCTGTTATTTAAGACCTATATTTGAGGTTCCAACATATCACAATCGTTAATTATTTTACCCGAGATTATCTAATTGCATGCATTTACAAGTTTTAATTACATTAAAATAAAAAACTCTTCCCGTAGATCACTTTTACCAAAACAGGAACAAGAAAAAAAAACTTTCCCGCAGAATTATTTCAAAAACTTACTAAGTAACTTGATACCCGGCTTCTAAGTAAAGTTATCCGGC
>CAJVPU010002173.1:0-11117 GCA_910591775.1 Dentiscutata heterogama | reverse complement strand
CCAACCAAATTATCACTATACACTTACACTTTATTCTGGTATTGAGGATTATAGAACATTAGCAAATATAACTAGTTCAATTCGCAATGATTTAATAAATTTGAAAAATCAAGGATTAATAATTGATAATATTAAATGGAATTTTCAATTTTATTTCTCATCCGACTGGAAATTCTTAGCAATATGTTTAGGTTTTAATAGTGCTAATAGTAAAAACTTTTGTCCATGGTGTACAATTAATAAATCACAACAAGGAGATTTATTAAAAGAATGGAAAATTTCTAAAAAAATGGATATATTAATTGAACAACCAAATTATTACAAAGGTCATTTAAAAAAACCTCTTTTTAATATGATTGAACTTAATCATTGGATTCCTGATGAACTGCATATTATGCTTAGAATTACAGATCGATTATGGAGTCTTATTATAGCTGAATTAATTGAATATGATTTATTTAATGATATTGCACGAAATATTATTGTCGAAGAAATGAAAAGAATTAATGTAATCTTTCAATTCTGGAAAAATCATGATTCTAAAAATTGGGATTATACCTCATTAATGGGAGAAGATAAACTCAAAGTCTTGCAATTTTTTGATTTATCAAAAATTCTTTCAAAAAGTCGTGCTAGTACTATAAAAGAACTATGGGACAAATTTTATAAACTTTATATAATGATGAAGGATCCTAATACAAAAAGTGAAGATTTTCAATACTATGCAAAAAATTGGCTTACTTTATTCTTATTACCATCGAAAGGAACTCCAAATACTCAAGAATTTAAAAAAGGGTTATATCGACCTGATCATATAACACCTTATATTCATGTATTGGTACACCATATTTCTGAATTTATGACAATTCATCAAAAATGGGGATTGGCGGCATTTTCATGTTGTGGAGTTGAAAAAAAAAATCATGAACAAGTATCTTTTTTTTTTCAAAAAACAACACAAAATAATAATGCAATCTTAGAAATATTACAATATGAAAATAGAATACTTTATTATAATCAACATAATACTTCAATAGATCACAAAAAACCACAAAAAATTAATATTAAAACTTAAAGTAATTAAATTATTGTTTTATATTTAAAATAGCAATATTCTGCATATAATAATAATTTTATATGTAACATAATTTAATAAAAGAAAAATCTATTAAATAACAGCTTGGCTAATATAAAAATAAAAATAAATATGACCCGCTTGAGTAATATAACCATTAGAATCAATATTTTTTTGTTTTTTCCATTCAACTATAATTTGTCCATACTTGTATTTTGGTTTATAAACTTTTTTATTTAAAGTTAATTGTTGTGTAATAGCTTGTTTAATCGGATTGTCTTCATTTTCAATAACATTATCATCACAAAGTACAATATAAGTAAATTGTTGTTGATCATAAAATTTAATTCCCCAATTTTGTGAATCTAAAATATTCGCTAATTCTTGATTAGACGAGCTTCCATGAAATATACATTTATATTTATTTTTTGTTGCTGAATAATAATGTATATAATTTTTAAATATTGCATAAAATTGGCTTTCAGTAGCAGGAACTAGTACTGTTTGTTTTCCTAATTGTTTGTATCCTTTTTGTAATCGTTTGTGAATATAATGAACTAAAATGCCTTTGAATTGTTGTATAGTTGTTTCAGGCAAAATATCAAGATCTGAACGTGGAGTATTATATTTCATAACGATATTGAGGTGTCTTTTTAATCCTCTATTTGTGTTGTATAAATTTCCACATATGTTACACTCGAATTTTGAGACGGTAGACATTTAAGTTACTAAATTAAAGATCATAAATATTATTATTGATACGTATTAAAAAACGTTTAATAAATTAATATATACCATATATCGAAGATCAGTAAATTTTAATAATAATAGAAAGAGATAAGTTTTACCGATAAAAAGAGATGGGTTTTACCGATAAAAAAGAGATGGGTTTTGAGGTGGGGAGATGGGTTTGACGTAAGAATTATATAAGTTTTATTGGTTTCGGGGTATAGTTTTATATATGCGTCATGTGATTGACGTATAGTATGATGCAAAAATTGCAATCAATCAAATAGTAATTCAGGGTTTTTAATTTGGGCCCAATTCCAAAAATGCGCCCGTATGATTAGGTAAAAATAAAAATAAGTAAAATAAATAAATAAATAAACTATTATTCAAATTAAACCTTTTATGCAATAATTAAAATTTCTTTAATATATTTATATGAATACAATAAAATATTAATCGACAAGATAAATAAATTTAGAAGTAACTAGAAATAACCCGAAACTAAACATCAAGTAAAATGCTATTGTCGTTAATAATATATTTTAAATATTATAAAATAATAATTTAACATTGAATATAATAAAATTTATACTTACTAACCAATAATATGACAAAATACGTATCTAATGAAATAACAATCTTATTTTAGCTAATTACTAACTTAATAAAATGGTTTGATTAAAACAATATATATTTTAAAAATTACTAATTTATGATTAGTAAATATAATAAATTATATACTTACTAACTAATAGTTTAACAAAAATATTTTTAAATATATATTATTAGATATAAATATATTTAAGTTAAAAATTATTAAATAATAAGTTTAGAATAAATATAATAATTTAACAGATGAATTTGTTAAATATATCGTTAGTAATAAATATTCTGGATTAAATTTAAATATAATAAAGTTTGTACTTACGGTCTAATAATTTTATAGAAGCATTATTAAATATATTCAGTATACATGCATGAATTAAAAATTTATTTCCAAAAAAAATGGAATAAACATATACTTATGGACTAATAATTTAACAGAACCATTTTTAAATATATATTATTAGGTATAATTAATACTTAAAAATTATAATTCTGATTTTACTTACGTAGCAATTACTCTTCAGAAGTATATTTAAATATATTTTATTATATATAAATCATATTTTAAAAATCACCAAATTATGACTTCTAAATAAAGATTATACTTACTCCCTAATAATTAGCAGAACTATTTGTTATATATATTTCATTAGGTATAAATAAATATAATAAATGTGATACTTACGATCTAACAATTTAACAGAAGCATTTGTTAAATATATATTTTTAAACATTAGATACAGTAAATACATGATTTAAAAATTATTAAATGATTAAGATAAAGTTTATATTTACCCCCTAGTAATTTAATAAAAGATTTATATAAATATAATTTGTTGAATTTTCATCAAATTATAAATTTAAATATTGTACAGTACTTACGATCTAATAAACATTGTTAAATTTTATCATTATGTATAAACCATATCTAAAATCACCAAATTATAAACTTTAAGCAAGTAAATATGCTAAAGATTGTACTTACGGACTAATAATTTAGCAAAAATATTTGTTAAATATATATAATTAGATGTAATTTATATTTAAAAATCACCAAACTATAAAATTTAACCAAATAAATGTATTTAAAATCGTACTTACGAACTAATAATCCTATAGAAGTATTTGTTAAATATATATAGTTATATATAAATATGCTAATTAAAATTTATTTCAAAACCAATTATAATAAAACTTATACTTACACTCTAGCAATTTAACAGAAGTATTTGTTGAGTATTTATCATTAGTAAAAATATTTACAAATTAAAATTTAATACTGAAAAAATATAATACTTACTCCCTAATAATTTAATAAAGATTTATAAAACATAGTTCATTAAATTTCATCAAATTATAAATTTAAGCGAATAAATATGTTAAAGATTGTACTTACGGACTAATACTTTAGCAGAAGTATTGTTAAATATATATAGTTATATATAAATATACTAATTAAAATTTATTTCAAAAACAATTATAATAAAGCTTATACTTACGATCTAACAATTTAACAGAAGCATTGTTAAGTATATATTATTAGATATAAATATTCATGAATTAATATTTATTTCTGAAATAAATATAGTACAACTATACTTACGGACTATATATTTTAGACATAAAAGATAGATATATGATTAAATGGTAATTTTAAAAATAAATATAAAACATAGTTCGTTCGATTTTCATCAACTTATAAATTTAAAGATTACTTACGGACTAATAATTTTACAGAAGTATTTGTTAAATATATATCATTAGATATAATTCATATTTAAAAATCACCAAACTATAAACTTTAAACAAATAAATATTTTAAAGATTGTACTTACGAACTAATAATTTTACAGAAATATTTGTTAAATATATATATAGTTATATATAAATATGCCAATTAAATTTATTTCAAAAACAATTATAATAAAGCTTATACTTACAATCTAACAATTTAACAGAAGTATTTGTTGAGTATATATCATTAGTATAAATATTCACAAATTAAACTTTATTTCTGAAATAAATATAATAAAGCTATACTTACGACCTAATAATTTAATAAAAGATTTATAAACATAGTTCGTTAGATTTCATCAAATTACAAATTTAAAGATTGTACTTACGATCTAATAAATATTAGTAAATTATATCATTATACATAAATCATATTTAAAACACCAAATTACAGAAGTATTTGTTGAGTATATATTATTAGTATAAATATTCACGAATTAAACTTTATTTCTGAAATAAATATAATAAAGCTATACTTACACACTAATAATTTAATAAAAGATTTATAAACATAGTTCATTAGATTTCATCAAATTGCAAATTTAAAGATTGTACTTACTCTCTAATAAACATTAGTAAATTATATCATTATATATAAATCATATTTAAAACACCAAATTACAAAAGTATTTGTTGAGTATATATTATTAGTATAAATGTTCACGAATCAAAATTTATTTTTGAAATAAATATAATAAAGCTTTATTTACCCCCTAATAATTTAATAAAAAATTTATAAAACATAGTTCATTGGATTTCGTCAAATTATAAATTTAAAGATTGTACTTACGATCTAATAAATATTAGTAAATTATATCATTATACAAAATCATATTTAAAACTGCCAGATTATAAATTTAAGCAAATAAATATATTAAAGATTGTACTTACGGACTAATAATTTAGCAGAAGTATTTGTTAAAATGTATATTATTATATAATTCATATTTAAAAATTACCAAATTATAATCTCTAAAAAAATAAAGATTGTGCTTACTCACTAATAATTTAGCAGAGATATTTGTTAAATATATATAGTTATATTAAAATTTATTTCGAAAACAATTATAATAAAGCTTATACTTACGATCTAACAATTTAACAGAAACATTTATTAAGTATATATCATTAGATATAAATATTCGTGAATTAAAATTTATTTTTAAAATGAATATAATAAAGCTTATACTTACATCCTAATAATTTAATAAAGTTTTATAAAACATAGTTCATTAGATTTCATCAAATTATAAATTTAATAAACATCAGTAAATTATATCATTATACATAAATCATATTTAAAATCACCAAATTATAAATTTAAGCAAATAAATATGTTAAATATTATACTTACGGACTAATAATTTAGCAGAAGTATTTGTTAAATACATATTATTAAATATAATTCATATTTAAAAATTACCAAATTATAAATTCTAAAAAATAAAGATTATACTTACGGACTAATAATTTAGCAGAAACATTTGTTAATTATATATCGTTGGGTATAATTATATTTAAAAATCTCCAAATTATAATTTTAAATAAATAAATATATTAAAGATTCCACTTACAGACTAATAATTCAACAGCATTTGTTAAATATATATCATTAGATAAAATATGTATAAACTAAAATTATTTCAGGAACTTACTCTCTAATAATTTAATAGAAAAATATATTTAAATATTATCATTAGGTATAAAAATGCATGGATATATTTTATTAAACATATAAGTAGTATAATTTAAAATTATTAAATAATAATTTAAAAATAATACAACAAAGCTTATGCCATCCAAGAATAAACTATTATAAGGCAGCATATTAATATAATTACCTTCTTCCAAATCTTCCAAATCCAAAAAACCAGGCAGTTGTTAAGCAATCATTTAGAAGAATTAGAATTAAGACGATGAAAAAAAACTTCATACAATTTAATTTCATTGTAACGATTAAGTAGGATAGATTATAAAAGTTGAAAAGTTGAAGCAAAAATTATTGAAAAATAAATGAGTTGATAATTTCAAGTACAATGATGAATTATAAAAGTCTCGAAAACAAAAAGTACTGGTAATAATAAAAATAACAGATAAGTTGACAATTTATAGTGTCATTTTATACTAAATATTTTCGATTATCATTACCGTATAAATGCCCACTTGCACGTTATTTCGAATACACCAATGTGAAATAACCATATATTCAACGTCCATAAATGTACGTTGTTGAATAAGAGCATTTATAGAATAGTCATTCATGAAGAATATAATATTAAATAACTACATTAGGCTGATCAAACTATGTATCTTATCATATCAGGAAAATGCATGTAAAATACACTTAGAAAGTATTAACAATAAATTATGTCCAACATTAGGATGTGCGTTAATTCGGGACGCCTATGAACACTAATTCGAGAATTTTTGAAGGACTGATTTTCAAAATAACACTCACAAGCGTCGTTATTTACGGTATCCCTTTTTTAAATACAGTCTCTATGAAAAAAGTTTTATGGAACTTTAAATGAATTATACAGAATATTTAGTATAATTCACCAAAAACTCCGTATTTTATATACGGAATATGCATAAGGAATTAACCCACTTCCTTATAGATTCCATATCATTTCCTAGGACATATTTCATACATATAATACGGAATTATATTAAAATTTTCATATAATACATTTATCGCGGTTTTCGAAATGGTAGAAATGAGTAAAAAAAAATAATTTCTCTAGTATACCTGTATATCGTGTATCGGATTACCTTAACACGTTGATTTAAGATCGATGATTGATTTACTTATTGTTCAAACAATAAGTACGTATGCATGTAATCAAAAATCGATCTTAAATCAACGTGCTAAGGTGATCCGATATATGAGTATACACAATATACAGGTATACTAGAAAAAAATTTTTTTTTACTCATTTCTACCATTTCGAAAACCGCGATAATTCTAATATATCTTGATCATTACTTTCAATAGGATTATAATAACTTAATACACCATCAATTATCAATAAAATTTGACAGTTTTCTAAACAAAACTTTCTGTCAAGCTCTATAAGCCACTCACAAAAAATATCAAAGTGCATCCAGGCTTTTAAATTTGATTTATATATAATAGGTAAATTGTCATAGTTTAAGCAGGCCAAAGTATAAGGTTTGATTGATGATCCAATAACTATTGGCTTAAGTTTTTCAGTTCTAGTAGCATTTGCCATCAACATTACAGTAATATATACATAATTCTAAAAAAAAAATTTAGTAATTAAAAAATTGTATTTCAGGTTAAACTTGTATATGAAGAAAGACCTTTTTCCATCTTGATTGTGGTTGCGATAAGAAAGTTTGTTGTGGTGCTATATGAAAAAATAAGCTAGTTTCATCTATATTAAAAATGTTTTCTAATAGAAATTCTTTAATTATTTTATGAAATTTTATTCTTTGTTCTGGAACTATTTCTATTGGTACACTATTAGCTTCTCTATATAATCGATAATTTCATAGATTATTCCTTCTTTTAAATTTATACACCTAGCCATTTTCTTGAAAAAAAAAAAACCTTCTGTAGCAAAACTTTTGTTCACAATGAAATCTTTAACCAAGATAAAACCTTGATTACAGCAAAACTTTGACCTTGACCTACAGCGAAACTTTGATTTGATTATGGTGAAATTTTGGCCTTAACCCACAGCAAAACTTTAAATTGACTATAGCAAAATGTTAACCTTAACCCATGGTGAAACTTTGACTTTAACTATGGTAAAACTTTTAACCTTGACTACAGCAAAACCTTAACCTTGACCACAGTGAAATTCTGATCTTAACCATAGCAAAACTGGCTTTAATAACAGCAGAACCTTGACTGTAAAGATTTTAACTGCCATGAAACTTAATTGCAGCAAAATTTGAGCATAAAAATTTTACTATAGTGAAACATTAACCAAAAAAAGAACTCTAATTGTATAGAATTAAATGCAACGAAACTTAAATTACAGAAACTATCTTATATAGCTTGCAAAGAAAATACTGCAAAACTTAATTATTAAAGCTAACTGCAGTCAGGCCTATTACCAAAAATAGAAATGCAGATCACTCCTTTTATAGTATAAAAATACAGATCAGATGATTCTTTTTCATTTGATTACACAAATCAAAAGCTGAGTTATATCTCAGAAGCTAAATTATATGTTAATAAGCTAATCAAATTGTAAATTTCGAATAGCAAAACAACTTCTTTTTTCAAGTCTTATACATATTTTCTCAAAGAGTTGATCCTGAAAAGATCAGTTCAGATCACAAAACTATGAATGTTTTGCTTTTTGTCTATAAAATTTTTTTTCATAAACATATATAGCAAAAAGCCACAAAATGTAATTGAAAAATGTGGCTGTAAGCCAATCAAAATTAAATGGAATGATCTAGAATCGATTTCTATTTTTGGGGGATCGCTAAAGCCTTGTACCCACGTGATTTTGAAGTTCTTAATTATAATTAGGGTTAGAGTTAGTTTAAGGTTAGGGTTAGGGCAGTTCTATAGGTAAAATTGCCTTCCCGGCATTTTTTATTAGTACACCAAGGCAGGTTTAGACTGCCATTTTTTGTATTTTTGCGTTTTTTGATTTTTTGGCTTCTTCGGGATGATCCGTGTAAACAAAATTTCATAATCTTGATTGGCTGATCTACATAGGAAAAGTCACGTGGGTACAAGGCTTTAGCGGACCCCCATTTTTGGCATACAAGACTGCGGCATCCGTGAACCTATTGGAATGGTTTCTAACATGACACTGGATTTTATGGTAATTTTTAATTTTTATTTGTTAATAAACTTGTAACCATAAAATTAACCAATCAGATTATAAAAATCTCTATTTAATAAATTATAATACATTCTAACAGAGCCGAAAAAACTCTATTATAAATCCCGTCACAAAAAAATGCAACTATATTTGTTGCGAATCAGGCTTTTTCTATAATTAAGCGAATCAGTTTTACGATAACTTCCAAGAAATTAATAGTAATGCAAATCATTTTAATCGATAACCTTGATATGTCATATGTGAGTTTCTGGAACCTTTCAGATTTTTTCGGAGCTTTATTTCAATTTTTGCTCTGACCTTGCTCGGATTTTACGTTCGGAATATTTTGGACTTGTGCTTGTTTCCATAACATTTCGAATCCAAGTAGCGGTAACTATTTATATTTTATACATATGCGAATCTACTTCCGGTTAGTGACTTTTTTTTCTGCGAATTATATATAGTCAAGAATTTCATAAGACTTTATATAATACGTAGAGTTTTCTCGGTCCTTTTGTTGCATAATCTTGTATCATGTAATTGATGAATTTTTTTTGGTGGCGATTTTACCCGGTCACTTCTGCACTTCTGATTAGTTCTACTAATTATTCACATCTGGTAGTGGCGGGGAAAATTAGTAAACCCAAACCGTATACGTAATATGGATTACACAAGATTAAAATCGCATATATTGTGTACGGGTGATAGTCTATTCACAGTTATTTTACATATTTTTGAACAGTTCGAATGAATTGAACAGTTTCAATAATTTGAATAGATTAAATTAAATATTAAAGAAAATTTTACTATTGAAATTAAGCGTATTTTAGCCTCTTACATAAAGTTTAAATTTTTATTTGTTTGAATTAATAATTACAGAATTATTTCAACATTATGATAATACGATAAAAACAATCAACAAAGTTTTTATTCAATTAAAGATTGATAATTGCCCTCAATTAAAGAATGTTAATTGTTCTAATAATCAATTAACCAATTATAAATGAATCATATAAAAACTATTCTTTTTTTTATCAAAAGAAAATAACAATGAATCAAAATGCTGAAGAACTTTATCAATTTGGACAAAAATATATAGATGGTGTTTATATTGGAATAGATAGAAAAAAAGCCTTTGAATATTTTAGAAAGGCAGCTGATTTGGGTCATTTATGTGCTTTAGGTGAATGTTATCGATATGGAATCGGAGTTGAAAAAGATGAACAAATGACATTCGAATACTATCAAAAAGCTGCCAATATGAGTGATACTACAGGAATATTTAATATTGGAAGATGTTATGAAGATGAAATTGGAGTCAAAAAAGATGAAAAAAAAGCATTCGAATATTATCGAAAAAGTGCTAATATGGGTTATGTTCGTGGAATAAACACTGTTGGAGATTGTTATCAAATTGGAATTGGAGTTGAAAAGGATGAACAAAAAGCATTTGAATATTATCAAAATGTTGCAAATATGGGTGATGCTGAAGGAACAAATGATGCTGGATATTGTTATCTATATGGAATTGGAGTTGAAAAGAATGAAAAAAAAGCATTCGAATACTATAAAAAATCAGCAAAAATGGGATATATTATTGCAGCATGGAATGTTGGATATATTTATGAAAATGGAATTGGAGTTGAAATTGATGATAATAAGGCATTCGAATACTATAAAAAATCAGCAGAGATGGGATATCCTGATGGAATGTATAATGTTGGTGAATATTACCGAAAAGGAGTTGTTGTTGAAAAAGATATAGATATTGCTTTCGAATGGTATTTAAAATCTGCTATCACTGAACAAGCTGAAACTACTAATGGAAGAAAAGAATTTTTTCATTGGATGGCATATGATAAATTTGAAAATATCGAAGAAATAGGTAAAGGAGCATTTTCTACTGTTTTTAAGGCAAAATATTTAAATCAATATGAGTTTTATGAAGAAGTAGCAATCAAGATCGTAAAAGATTCTAATAAGAATAAAGATCCATTCTTAAAAGAGGTATTTTTTAATATTTATTTTTTATTTAAATAATTTAAATATAATAATTTATTTTGTTTTTTTTAGTTAAAAGCTTGTCATAACTTAGAACAATA
>CAJVPU010002172.1:0-11117 GCA_910591775.1 Dentiscutata heterogama | reverse complement strand
CAGAAATAACAGCACCAAATCACAGCTAGCAAAGTTAGCAAATAGATAAGTATGTAGATAAGACATATTAAAAAAGCAGTATCCCCTTCAGTAGGAACAATGACAACCAAAGAATGGGATTACCATCTAAGTTCAAAGGGTAGTCGAATTTTACGCATATTGAAATTCCCTAATTTAATTGGTCAATAACAATAAGTATCTGCTCAACACAGGTTACAAATTCTGACACGCGGAAGTTTTTACGTTTTTGGGTTGTGTTTCTAATTTGTACGTAACCTGGATAATTAAAAATAGGACATAATCGGCTCAAATGGTCCGATAATTCAATTGGATTCCGGGTGTACAACGTTATGTTACAGATACCAATTTGGAGTTGCAAAACTAATCATCGGAAATGCTTCTAGTACGCATGATTCAATAATTACGTAAGAACAATAAAAGATCCTATCAAATAAAATGTACTATCCACACTATCGTATGTTGATGTAAATGCAGGCTTGGAGATCTGATTTTTTTTTTTTCAGACAAAAAAAATGGGTTATGCGCCAAATAGTGTTTTAATGAGTCATTTAAAGTCATATGATATGATTCCCCAAAAAAATTTACTTTTCCCCCAAGAATTTTGCCTGTTTAGGATTTGGTCCAATGACTTGTTTTTGCAAAGCACTTTGCAAAACCTAAATCGATAAACATTCCACAAATATCTAGAAAGAGTACATACCTGTTGTATGATTGCAACATTAACACGTATTATTATATTTTATTATATATATTTATATATTTATTTGTTATTGTAATATATATTTACTTATTTTGCCCCATCAAGGTAAAAATAACTTCATTTCTTTGATCCGTCAAAAAAACTCCTTTCACAATAGTATGCACCAATATTCGTGGTGGAGCTTCCCTTATTATAAATCAACCTTATCAAAACAATATATTAATTTTGAAGATAATATTCACTCGGTCGCCAAAGTTTCAGAAGTTAACTCTGACCCACCTCGAGTAATGTCGAGCTACGGCACTTCTCCAAAAAGTGACTTTGCAATCACGAGTGAAACTGCTTCCGATATTTCTGGTGTGTCGAATTTTACCGACACTACCTCTAATACTATTTTAATACAAGATCAAAATAGTACCCATTTGGAAAACATCGAGGAACAAAAAATTTTTCACTCTAACACATCAGTCACTGACAATAATTCCTTGATTAAAGATGAACATGTAGAAATGAAACAGAGACGTAGAATTAAAAAAATTATATATCCAAATTCTAAAGAAGAGATAATATTTGACTCAAATATCTTTGACTCTGATATGATGTACGCTGAAAAACGAACTATATATGTAGTCAAAAAAGTTCCTGTTCAAAAATTATCTCAAAAATCATCTCAAAATTCATCTCAAAAATCGACATTTTCAACTCGGTGGTTATTCGGAGATGGAGGTAACAATAGCAACAATGGCAACAACAATAATAATAATAACGATAACGATAATAATAATACCGAAAATAGTAATAATAATGGTTCATGCGAGGCAAAATCTGAGAACGTTGATCAAGTTACTTCATCTACTATCATAAACATTAAAATTGATGAACCTATATTAGAAACTAATAAATCAAATATCATTTCTACTATCGACAAATCCTCAAATTTGGCTGAAGTGAATGTTAAACCTAGTATTGATAATTTGAAGAATCCAACAACTAATGATGTGTCATCTATTTCGGATGAAAGAAATCCATCTGAGAGGATAAAAAATCCCTCCTCTGAAACAAAACGACGATCTTTATTATTTGAGTGGCTTTATCCTTCTGATCCATTGGAAAGTACGAATGAAAATGATTTTACCAAGACTTCTGTTACTTCGTCGACTCAAAATCTTTCTAGATCTCCTCCAAAAATTTCTCTGTCTCCTCCAAAAATTTCTAAGTCTCCTCCAAAATTTTCTAAATCTCCTCCAAAAATTTCTGAATCTCCTCCAAAAACTTCTGATTTAACTACTTCAACCACCATTAACTCGTCTTCAACCTCGACCACTTCCGCTCCCTTAAATAATGATCTACCTCCTTCATCACAAGGCTCCACCAATACTGACACATCTCAAAAGTTTGGTTCTTCGAGTAAAAAGCCGTTTCCATCTCGACATCCATCTCAACATTCAATTATTAAGGACCCTCCAAATCCAATAGTTCAAACTTTACCTGAAAATGGTTCTTTTTGGAGACGTTTCTTTGATTCTTCTAGTAATTCAGGACTTTCTAAAATAAGTCAGAAAACTGATCATAAATTAATCACTAATGGTGAAATTAATTCTCAATCTGAAGGTCCTGAAATGACTACTATTAATGATACAAATTCTTCAAAAGTATCAATTTCAAGTGAAACAGATAAGAAAGTATCTAAAGTTGCAATTTCAAGCGAGGTAGATAAGAAACCAAAAATTTCGAATGAGATATATAAAAAATCAAAAGTTACAAGTGAAGTAGATAAGAAATCGAAAATTTTAATTTCAAGTGATGTAGATAAGAAATCATCAAAAGTTTCAATATCAAGTGAAGTAGATAAGAAATCAAAAATTTCAAGTGATGTAGATAAGAAAGTATCTACCTCTCCAATTGTCTCGCCTAAACTAAAACCTTCAATGGCTAAACCCGCTCCTGTAAGCATCGTTTTACCAAAATTTGATGATTTTGTTATAAATAAACCCGTGAAACATCCAGATTCTCCTGCCCAAAAAGCGCTTCATGCTATAAACTCTTATTTATTTCCACCTGACAAACCTTATGATGGAGCTTTGAACAAGTGGTTAGATGAGTTAACTCGATCAACTATTGATGTTAAGAAAATTGCTATCATTGGTGTTCATGGTTGGTTTCCTGCAAAATTATTAAGAGTCGTCGTTGGTGAACCAACTGGAACTTCTCCAAAATTTTGTGATATGATGGCTAAAGCTGTATTGGGTTATTTATCTAAACATAATATTTCTTTGCCAAGTGAAGCAATCACTTGTATACCACTCGAAGGTGAAGGAACTATAGAAACTCGTGAAAAGTTATTACATAAAAATTTATTATATAACAAGACTTGGTGTGAAGCTCTGGCCTTGGCTGATGTCGTATTTGTGGCAACTCATTCTCAAGGCACTCCTGTTGGTACTATTCTCCTTTCAAGACTTATCAAAGAAGGTCTTGTGAATCCTAAGCGACAACGTATATGTTTTTTGGCTATGGCTGGAATTTCTCATGGTCCGTTTCCATATTTAAAAGATCATTACATAATAAAGTACTTTGTGGGTAGAAATCCTGATGCTGATGCTACTAGAGAGCTTTTTGAATTTATGGATTCTGAAAGTGCTGTCGCCAAAAAATATCGTCAAGCTCTTGATATTGTGATTCAGAAAGGCGTAAAACTGGTGTATGTTGCTTCGATGGATGATCAAGTTGTGCCAGTATGTACTTTTAAATATATATATTGTTTATATTTTTCATTTTTTCATTTGTTTTTTTAAAGGTTTATATTATTTGAATAGCTTTATTCTGGAATATTTACCGGAGTAGATCATCCGTCGATAATGCGTGCAATTTATGTTGATGGTCCATTATACCAAGAAAAAGATTTCTTGATAAATCTAATTATATTCGCTATAAAATTACGAAATGCTGGTATATTGGATCATGGACTAATTACTCAATTGAGTGAGGTTATTATAGGTTCATTGTATGGTGAAGGTCATTCAACTTTATATAATGAAATTGATGTTTACACGTAAGTATTTATTAATAACTTTGGTTTTTGCTATAATTTTTTTAATAACAACAGTAATAATAATAATATTGAATTTTTATTATAGACTCGCTGTACAGTATCTTTTTGAAGTACCATCATTGAGAACAAGTGAAGCAAAGATTAACAAATTTCAAGCACAACCAAAATATAATCCATATTTTTTGCCTTGGTCAGTTCGCGGTATTTTGGAAGACAAAAATGTAATAAGAAATCCACTTTTCGTAAATGAGATTACCAGATTAAAGAAATTATATGAAGATTGGGATCCTCCTTCAAGAGTATTAAAAGAATTAAAGTTTCGATTAGAACCTTTTCGTGATGCTATTTTAGGAAGGTGGAAACTATAACAAAAAATTAGAATTAGTTAGCTCTTGTATATATGAACTTTATAATTATAAATTGTATTTGGTTTTTCTCAAACATCATAATGCTACGTCACACATACTGAATTAAAAATTCTGATATAAGAGGGGATTTATTTGTTCAGTTATTCTCTATCAAAAAAGTATTACATTTGTTTTTTTTTTTTTTTGCTAGAGTTTGTACAGCTTCGTTTTATTATAAACAGTACATAATTTTAATTTATTAATCGAGTTGGATTTAGTTAATTAATCGAGTTGGATTTAGGTATAGAATTTTTTAGATTAAACTATCATAACGATAATATAATTTAAACGTTAATAAAAATTTATATATGCGTAATATATATGTACATAATGATTGATATGTATCATTGTTTCATTTGTTAATTATTCCGGTTTTTTTTTTTGTATATCCATGCTAACAAAACTTGTATAAGTCGGTAAGCAATAAAGAGGCTGAAAAGGCTTATAATAGATTCATATGAAATACCTTGATAGTCATATTACGTTTACATGTTATCATTAAATCATTCACGATCATTATTATAATTTATATTGATTTGTAATAGTATGTGAATCTTACCCCAGATATTGATACCGATATCGATATATTTAGTTACGAATTATGATCTGTTATAAATCGATTTATTTTTTTTTTTAAAAAAAAACATCCAAATCATATTCACTATACAATTCTTGTTTAGGTATTGTGGAGATTCATCATCCATAGTCGGATGACTATCATGAATATCCAAATTTTATAACAGATAAGGGGTAACCCAATCCGGTGATATCTCAGATACGTACCTCGTGGTTTTTCGAACAATTTATTATTTTTTATGGTCTTATTTTTGTATCAGGTTAAATGTTACAAAAATTATTCGATTCTGGTAATTGGTTTATCATTCGTGTATAATATATTATTTTGTGATCCTTCTTTAGGATTCTGATTGGCTAAATAAATTTCTTATGAATTTAACTTTTCCAATAGGATTTGGGACACTTAACATGTTTTACAAGGGTAATTTTAGATAGCGCACCCACAAAATTGTTTTCTATAAATGGTTGACCAATCACAATTCAAGATCAGGAGTAACATGTAATTGTCAAAACAGATTTGTTATCGTTTTTTTAAGTATATATATTGTATTGTAAAAAAAATTGTAAATAAAATCAATAAAATCGCTATAAAATGACTTATAGTAGTATTTATACAGTATATACGTATATTATAAAAATATTTTAATTATTGTATATCGCAAAAAATAATTATCTAATTAAGAATTATTTTGGATTTTTTTTCAAAAAAAAAAAAAAAACTAGCAATTTTAATATATGCAGTATATTTATATATATATAGTTGAAATATATAAAAAAGTTATATATAGGTCTTACCTTTAATATTAAAAAAAAAAAGTTATATATAATATAGTTTAAATTTTAAATAAAGTTAAATTTTTGAAAATTTAGTATTTTTAATATAAATTATATAGCTAGTATATAGGTTTTTGAATATATTCTAGTAGTACTTCGCAAAATCAAATCAAATTTTGAGTTTAGATCAAATATTTGAAATTATTTGGTCAAATTCTTAATTAATTTGATCAATAATTTCAAACATTTGACTCAAATTCAAAATTTGATTTGATTTTGCAAAGTACTATATTCTAGTAATAATTTTTTTTTAAATATATATTAAAATAATCTTATTAGCTAAATTTTTTACTAAATTTTTGTTATATTAAATAAAATTATAACTAGTTATATATTATAAATAAGACATGTTCTCTTATAGAAATTCAAAATACTTTTAAATATAAATAAATAAATTAACTCACCCAAATTTATATATAAAATTTAGAAAAAAATATATTTTTCTTTAATTTACTTATATATTAAGTAAATATTGAAAATAATTTTAAATATAGAACTTATATTTTTTTAGTATTTAAATAATTTTTTAACAAAAATTATAAAACTAAATACTAAATAGTTTAAAAAGAATTTTGTTTTAAAGTTGGTATATATAGTTTTGTCTTTACAATCTCTACAAAATTAAATCAATAATTCAATTATATAAAAAGTTTTCATTAAGTTTAATAAAGATAAAAGCAAGGTCCTATCTTAAATATTAAAAAAAAAAATTTAAATTAATAATATAATTAGCTAAAACAATCTTTTAAAAATTAAAAAAAGTTTTTCTAATCTTAATAGTAATTAAATTATTCAAATTAGATTTTAAAATACTTGGGATTAAAAATACAAATATAAAGATTTGCAAAGTTACTATAGTATATTCTGTTAAAACTAGTATATATAGTAAACAGTAAACAGATTTTAAATTAATTTAAAAAGTTATCAGATTTAAAAAACTAATATACCTTAATAAGCCTACTAGTTAAATAATTTTATTTTTATTTTTATTTTTTTTTAATCTTAGGCAGTTTTGCCAATACTTTATTAAGATCCTAAGTATACTACTAAATTATATACTCATTTACTTCTAATTTGCAAGCCTAATATCACCTGGATATCTAATAGATGCCCAAATGCAACTTGCCACACTAATTTGAAGACAAGTTTAAAAATTAGGGGCTGTGTTAAACCAGCCTACATGCTACACCAAAATAGCTTCCCACCTCTTTTGATTCTACTTAAAATCATTTTTCCTACCAAGTTATCTATTACTCTAACTATATCCATCTTTTTTTTTCAACCTTCTGTACTTCAGTTCCTTTACGACTAGACATTTTTCTATCTCTTGTGCTTAATATTTTCTTTTTCTCTATTACCACTTTTTCTTTTCTTTCTTTACTTTTCTTCTATCTTGTGATTAGGCTTTTTTCTCTACCTTCTATTGTCTTGTGATATCTTTACTTTGTTTCCAGTCTATTACCTTTTCACATCTCCATCACTATATAATTTCATGAAATCTATTTTACATAATATGCAACATTGTATCGAGAGCTAGATTTACTTCCTCTTTTGAAAGGTCTTGGTTTAGAAGATTTTCTACTATCATAATCTTGTAAAAGCTATGTATATAACCTTTTCTTCGATCTTTTAATTCTTTTTGATATTCTTCAAATAGGCTTCTATGGAGATTATATGCTTGAAGAATTATCTTCTTCTTAGAGTTATCTATAAGAGCTTGAACTGTTTCTATTACTGCTTGCTTGATTTCAGACTATCAATCTTCTTGTACCTTGCAGCTTGCTAGGTAGTCTTGTATCTCTTTTATATTTTGTTTACACACCTTGCAGTTGTTTTCTTTATACAGGTTTGGTTTTCTTTTCACAAGACTGCTTAGTGTTAGCAGTTTATTATATAAATACTTAATTAGAAAGTTAAGTTTTTTTTCTTTTCTTATTGATATACATCTAATACTGCTTTGTGATTTGATTTTTTTCCAAAAACCTTTCTAATCCCATTCTTGAAAATCATCTCTTGGTTCGAGTACACTTATAAAGCTTAATACTCTCCACTCTGACGTGACTTTCATGTCTTCAAGCTCTTTAATAAATTTTCTTGTTGAGATTTCAATAAGCTTATTTTGCTAATAAATATTATATCTAAGTCTTGAGTTTGGCTCTACTTCTTGTAGCTATAATTCAGGTGCTTCAAGTTCTATTTTTGCTAAGTGATCTGCTTTATCATTCTATTTGTTTTCACTATAGTCTTTGACTTTGACTAATTCTAGCTCTAGCTCTTTTATATGTTTTGTTTCTATAATCTTAAGTAGCAAATTATAGTTTTTTTATCTTAATCACTTTCTATTTGACTTGAGGCTTCCTTCTTTTTTGATTGCATCTATTGCTGCAGTGCTATCAGTATAAATTTTAACTTTGGTTCTTGTCAGGGTAGATAGTAACACCACTCATATCACTACTAATTTAGCTCTCGTTGATAATGGCCAGTGGTTAATACTAAAGCTCCCTTCTTGTATCTTGTATTCTTTATTTTTATTAACTTGTAGCCAACCCAAACCTTGTTTGCACACTGTTTCTTTACTTATTCTCTTTTTTATAAGTAGACCATTTGTATAAAAGATTAAAGTATTTTGATTTAATTCTATATTTTTACTAAGTTTATCTAAAATTAACTTCTTATAATAATTGCTAAACCCTTGTCTTTTAATATAATCTATTTCTAATCTATCTATACAAACTTAGTCAGCCAGGTTTGCATGTGCTATACTATCCAACTCTTTAGCTTTTTCTTTGTTTAGTTTTACTTTACTATTTTTCTCTGTCTTCATAAGCATGTTTCATGACATATCTAATACCCAACTTTTTTTATGCTTTCTAAGACCTTGAACTGTTAAAATAACTTTCACCTTATTAATCCATTTTGGCTGCTGAGTACCTTCTGATGTATTATCAATTTTATTTATTCTTACCTTGTTTTCCTTCTCCTCACTAATAGACCACTTCTCTACTTGTATCTTCTTCTTTATTTTTCTAATTATTCTACATATATCTGGTTTATTTTCTTTATCATTTACTAGTATCTAGTTATATTTTCGCTTATCTTTTAAGATCTTCATCTTTTGGATTGTAAGTGCAAGTTTATTTGTACTACTTATTTAGAAATCGCATCTTATTTCTCTTGTATCATGATCTGTTATTAACTAATCCTCAATACATCTAAACCAGATAGGAACTTTTTCTCTACTTAATCTGTTTTTTGTTCATTTGAGATAAAACCACGTAATTATCTAGTTCCCTGCATATTCAAGAGTTGTTTAATAAATATCAGATCTAACATATCTAAAACTTTTGTATACTGAATAACCATTTCTTTTTTTAGTATACTATGTACTGTTCTGCCTATATTCTTAATATCCCAACTCTCTTGCATTGGTCTAGTTGTTATCTGACTCTTTGCTTCTTTTACCAGAGTCAATATTGCCTGATTATACTTTCAAAGCTTTTCAAGAGCTATATGCTCTTCTCTACCATCAAAGTTTTCTATTAGGTTGGCTATTCTATGTTCTTGCCAAATACGTAGCTTGGTGATCTTGCTAATTACTCCTTTATTATTTAGTCTGTTATGCAAACTTATGATTTGCTTGTTTAGTAATTCTGAGCTTAGTTCTCTATATTTTTGTGTGTAACTATATAGTTGGGCATTGTAATTTGCAAATCTAATTTATTTTTTGCTAATCTTAGCATTAGTTGATGGATTTTGTCTATTAATCTTTTAGATACTCTTGATAGTTGTAGTAAGTAGCATAATTTTGGAATAATACACATATTATTGATATATGCTAATTGGCCTATTGTAAGTTTCTTTCATCTTAGCATTTTAACTGTTTACTAGATAATTCCTCTAGCTTTTTGATATATATATCTCTTGTTCATTTTGCAATTGAGCCAAATCCGAAGCACTTTTGTTATACTGCTTGCTTTTTCTTCTTTGATCTTCTCATTGCCAAATATAATATATCACTCTGTTGCTTTGATCATAGGATTAAATACTATGAGGTTTGATTTTTTTCCATTAATTTGTATATCATTAAGCTCAAAAAATTCATTTGCTATTGCTAGAGTTTTTTTCATTGTTTGTTTGTCTAAAGCAATCCACGTAGTGTCATCTGCATATGCTACTACTATTACTCTAGTTTTTTTCTTCTTGGCCTTGCCTACTTGTGTTAGATCTGGGTTTGAAGTGCTTATAGTATAGCCAAGTTCTCTATTTTGCTATATTTTTGTTAGTAGTGGGTCATAAAAAATGTGCTAGAGTAATGGAGAAAGGACCTTTTCTTGGTTTATTCCATTATTTATTTCTATTGGATTCATTAAGCCCACTGCTATTATTATATATGATTCTTTATCTTCAAAAAGCGAAATAATTAATCTTATTAATTTGGGTAGTATTTTAATTCTTTTCATTGTTTTTTTGAGCATTTTGAGTAAAACAGAATCAAAAGCTTTTTTTATATTTTGTAACACTACCTATATCTTGGTATTCTTCTCTTTTGCATCTTCTGTTACCATATTAAGCATATAAACTGGGTGCTCTGTAGAGCCACCTAATAATCCTGCAAAATTCCAGCCATGTAAAATTTGGTGTTTAACTAAAATCTTAGATAATCTGTTTATGATAATTTTTGTAATACATTTTCTAAATATCTCCAAAAGAGTGATTGGCCTTGTATTTCTCAGATCAAAATTTTAGCTTGTGCCTTTTGGGATTAGATAGATTTGTGTCTTTTTCTATTCATCTAGTATAGTTAATTCTTTTATGCAAAATTTGCAAACAGCCTAAAATACTCTTGAGTTGATGCACTTATGTTTTTGAAAAGATTATATGTGATGCCTAATATACCCGGTGCTGTACCACTCTTCAGTAATCTTATTGTAAAAGTCTATTCTTCTTCTGTTATTTTATCCTCTATACTCATGTACCAACCCTCTTGTATCTAACTAATTAGTTAATAAACCTTTGCCCAGACCTCTGTGTTCTCTGGCTCTTTGGGGTTTCTCTTTCGTATTTGATTTTTATAATGTGACTTGACCTCTTGTAGAATCTGATCTGATTCTGTGATTAATGTTTTACACCCCTCTTGCTTCTTGAATAATCTGTCTATAGTGACTTTGTTGTATGGCTTGTTCAATAAACTGCTTAATATCTTTTCTTGCTTATTTTCGATGAGTTCACATCTGCAATCTATATTTGCTTTTATTTCTTTATACTTGATGAATTCTAATTTCTCTAATCTTTTCTTATTTATTATTCTCCGCCAACACTTTATATCTTCTAGCCAATCCTTATGATTCTTTGTTCCAATTTCTGGTATTAAAAGATCAAATTTTTTGTTCACTCTTTTAATATTTGTGTTTATCTCTACTTTTTTGTCTATATAACTATTTAAGTTGGCAGCTTTTTTAATATGTCTTATCTACATACTTATCTATTTGCTAACTTTGCTAGCTGTGATTTGGTGCTGTTATTTCTG
>CAJVPU010002171.1:0-11121 GCA_910591775.1 Dentiscutata heterogama | reverse complement strand
ATTTTTTAAATTTTTTTTTAAACTTCTTTTTTTTTTTTTAACTTGTTTTTTTTTTTTTTTTTTTTTTTTTTTTTTTTTTTTTTTTTAGTTAGGTTCAATGTGCTCCTTCCTTGCATATTGGTATTATGACTAGCTCTTGTCATGTTCACTATACTGTTTGCAATATCCTTTTTTTTTTTTTTTGTTTTAATCTATAGTACAGGCAATAAGATCCTCAATTATCTTGGTATTAAGACCACTATGTTAGATTTCATTTATATTCAATCCTGCTTGCTGAGCCTCTTCTGCAATCTATTGTTGTAGCATGATTAAATTGGTGAGATCATTGGCAATGAGGAGAAATGTAATAAATTCTACATGGTATATAGCTTGTCTAAGATTGAGTTGTTTGGTGGTATAATGTGCCCAAGATCGAGTGCATATACAGGAAATATTCATAACCATTATCCATGCATGCTTTAGCAAACACCAACCTCTAGCAGCATCTTGAGCTTATCAACTTGAAGACCATTACTAAAACAAAATCAGGTTTACTATTATCTGATTTACTGCTATTACTACTAAAGGAGGATCCTCCTTTGTCACTACTATTTGGAGATGTATTTACTTTAGAAATAGGTGACATTGGTTTATAACTAGCATTTACTATATATACTTGAACCTCTTTCTGTTTTTTTGACTTCATATTCTTAATTAAATTAACCACTTCATGCAATTCTAGGTTAATTTGTTGCCAAGTTCTCATATTTATATCCAATTCTCTATAAATCTTTCACTGAAGTAACTCCTGTTGAGCTGCCTCTAGTAACTATTCCTGAAGAAAAACTACCTGTTTCAGCTTGTTGGTAATTAGGTTGTAGTAAAAGAAGTAATGAAGATAAACTGGTTTGATAAGATCTAACTTGGTCATGGCATAATAACTATCTAATTTTTTGTGTTTATACACATAATATGTGTTTTCAAAATAAACATATCTTCCTATATACTTAAGATTTTTCACGTGGATAGTGCTTATCCTAGATAACTTCATCTTCTCTTTATTCTTTAAGACAAGTTTTTTAATTACTTTTTCTCCTTTACTTAATTTAATCTTTACTTCACTTTAACTAACTTCTACTATCTTTATTTTCTTTTCATAGAGTCTTGATAATACATTAGCATTATTATATTTTCTACCAGCCCTATGAATGATTATAAAGTTATAGGGTTCTAGACAAAGTATTTACCTAGCACACCTACTCTTTAACTCAGAGGTCTTAAGCTACTTAAGGGCAGAGTGATCGATAATCAAATAGAAATAGGCAGTATCTAGATACTGATGAAAATGTTCTATAGCCCACACTACAAAAAGATATTATAGTTCTGTCATATAGTAATTCTTTTCTGCTTTAGTAAGGCTTTTACTTTCATATGCTACCACATATTCTTTCTTATCTTTAATTAACTAGGCCAATATGGCACTTAATTCTGTACCTAAAGTGTTGATATATAGATGAAAAAGCTTAGAGAAATCAGGGTAATGAAGGACTAGAGCAGTAATTAATATTTGTTTTAATGATTTAAATGCCTCTTGTTGTTCTTTCTTCCACTTATATATCTGTTTTTTTTTTAATAAGTTATGTAGAAACTGGGCTACCTTAGAAAAGTTTTTATAAACCTACAATAATAGGAGGCTAATTCTAAGAACCCTCTTAGTTGCTATAGATTAGTGAGTATAGGGTAGTCTTTGACTTTTATTACTTTATCTTCATCAGATAAAATACCTTCCCTGTTTACTATGTAATCTAGAAATTTAATTTTCAAAGGGAAAAATTTACATTTTTCCTTATTTAATCTTAGATTCACTTTTCTTAAAGCAGTGTAAACAATCTTTAGGTACTATATATATGTCTCAGAGTAGATAGTTATATCATCAAGATACACTACTACAAACTTTTTTTTATAGTCTCTTAGGACTTCTTTCATAAGCCTCTAGAAAGTCACTGGGCATTACATAAACCAAATGGTATTATGTTAAACTTGTAAGTGTCAAATTTGGTTATAAATATCATTTTCTTTTTATTCTCTTCTCACATAGAGACTTGCTAGTAGCCACTAGCTAAGTTGAGACTAGAGAACCACTGGGTGCCTTGAAAGGACTCAAGAACTTCCTCAATTAAAAACAAGTGTAGGTATTTTTTTTAGGTACACTATTTAATTTTCTGTAGTCAATGTATAACTATTTCTTATGATTCTTCTTAGAGATTATGATAACAAAAGATAACTAGAGGCTACTCTTACACTTCCTAACAACATCTTTTTTCTTTATGATTATAACTTCTCTAAACAAGAACTCTTGTTTATTCTTGGAAGTATAGTAATAGGTTTGCTTAATTGGTTTGGCTATATCAATATTGATCTCATGTTGAGTTAAATTGGTATAGTCTAACTCTAAGATCTAACCTTCCTCAGCAATATTTTCTGCAAAAATACCTTTATTTATTTCTAATAAGGCATTAACTATTGTCATATTTTCTTCATCTAGATGATCTAGACTCTTTCCAACTCTTATACCTACAGAATTTACTTTGGTTAAGTAAATAGCTAAGTTGTCATCTCTAATTACTATTTTTTTTCCTCACTATCTAACTCTAATTCTTCCAAGTAATAGATTTTTAACTCTAATAACTCCTCTTTTTTGAACTCGAGTTCATCTACCAAGTCATCTAAGCTATCTGATTCTTCACTATTATCAACTAAGGGTTGGTTGTCCAAATAGATGGTAGGTATAACTGTCTTTTGTTTGTTATACTTTACCTTTAGGGTCTGGGTATTAAAATTCTATTGAGCTTGCATCTTTTCAAACCAATTGATACCTAAAAGAGGGTCTCTTCTGAGGACTCTATTACTTGGAGTTGAGTAGATACGAGTATATCTTGTATAGCCAAATTAATATCACTAATTTGGCCTAGTGCTATTTCCCTTTGCCTATTAGCTATAACTACGATGACTCTGAAGGGGGCATCTATATTTAATTCTAGTTTTTTCTTTAACTTGTCAGTGATGATACTCACTACTATATCTGAGTCAAGTATAATGATGATTAGGTTTTCTTTTACTCTGACATAATACTTTGCTATGGTAGTCTTGTATGAACTTATGCTATTTATATTACTTATATAGTTTACAATTATGGGTTCAGCTGGCTGGGATTATAGTATAATATTTTTGTGAAGTTTCTTCTCTGATTTAAGTATTGTAGCATCTGTACAATAGTTACACTAGACTACATACTTAGAATATCTGCTAAAATATTATATAGCCTAACTTAATCGATTACTGATAGTTGCCTTCTCATTCTTAATTTCTTTACAGGTGTCAACTTCGCAACCTTTGTATCTACTTGAATAAGACTGGGCTTGGTGCAATATTTTAAATTATACTCTTCTTGAGGCTCTGTTACTCCTTTTCTATAGGCCTTATAGTCCTTATTATAGGGTTGATGACAATCCTTAACCTCACTATTCACTTGCTCTTTACTATATAAATGTTTATCATTAATCCAAGCTATATTTACTCTTCTATTTTCAGGCCTATTAAATCTATTATAGTTACTTTGATTAGGATATTTGGTCAAATAGTTGTGTGCTAGGTGACCACGTTTATCATATATATAATAGTGCCAGGTTTTAGAATTTTTGGTATATGGATTATGCCTGGGTGGGTAGGGCTGTCTAGTGCTATTGTCTGGAAACACAAGTGTAGAGATAAGAGAAGCAAAGTTTAATAACATTTGCAGTATATTCTGTGCTAATAGATCTACATTATCTTCTAATCTTCTTTCTTGGGTTTTTCTCTTATTCTAGTTTACTTCTTATATAAAACTTCTCTGCTTCAACTTGTTTTGCTACTTCAACTGCTTTTTCTAGGGTCTGTGGGTCCTTTATTGCAGTGTACATAGCAATTTCTTGCCTCAACTCTGATATAAATAAACAGACAACATAATCGTCTAGTAGCTTACTTTTGAGATTAACTTTCTTTCTAAGTTACTTAAACTTAGCAACATATTTAGGGACATGTTTACCTTGCACTTGCTCAATATTATGCAACTCATTATGCTACTTATTTTTTCTCTCCAGAATACCGAAATGCTTATTAAATAATGCTATAAACAAAGTATTTTTGGTATTGAACCAGCTGGTAATCTTATCTTTAACATCTTCATACCAAAAAAAGGTGTTCTTGAATAGATAGCCAGAAGCGATTTCAATCTTTTGATTATCCTTCCAATTATTGGCTAACACTGCTTTTTCAAATATAGCTACTCACTCGATAGGATCTTCATCTTCTAAACTATAGAACTAATCAACTTTAATTATATTTAATTCTTTTATACCACCAGAGGTTTCTTGTTTAAACTTGTTAGCTACTTCTTTAAAACTGTTAGTAACTTGCTTGAAGAGTTGGCAAAGTTAAGTAGAGTTCATAATTAAATTTAAGATATATATAACTATAACCTATTATTTTATCTAGAGTAATTCATTAAACTCATACAAAGCTATTTCTTCAATTTCAACATTAATTCTTCATTACAAATCTCACAGTGTATTACCAATTGTTAACCTGCAAAGACCTCTTGGAAATAAGGTTAATAGTTCAACTAATAACAGAGAATTACATGAGTATAAAGATACAAAAACTGTATAGTGGTTTATTATAGTTGTAAGTATATAGACAAGTGAGAGAGTTTATGTTAGTAATTTGACAGATATGAGAGAGTATGTGATGTATTTAGTTTATAGAATTAAATAAAGAGTGTCCTTTATTATAAGTAATAATAAAATGCTATAGCAAGCATGTCTACAAAGTAGAGCCAAACTTGTCTATTTATATAATAATCCTTTCACTAATAATAACATATGGTCTTTGAGCTACAAGCATCCTACCCAGTATATATGTCCCTAATAACTCTTATTCTACTGATATTATTAATACCTTCTTTGTTCCTTATATTATAACTAGGACATATGATACAACTAGCACATATGGCATATTTAATACATTCAGCGCAGCAATCTCATAATCTGTGACCCATGATATAATAATAGTTAATCAGGGGAACAAATCAGCAAGGGTAATACTAGTTTAGCTATGGCTTTTGAGCTGAGCTGATAAGCCAGCTCAAGCTGGCTTGAGTTGATATCACATAATTTAATGTGATCATAATTAAGTAAAAATAAAAAATTTGATGTATCAAATGGTATTTAAATAGTATCATTGAATATATTGAATTTTTTATTTTTTACTAGTATAAGTCTATAGTATATATATATATACACATGCCAAAACAATCTAACTAATATCTCAAGACCCTTAAAACTAGAGTTCTGCAAATCCAGCACTTGCTATATGCCCAATAAAAATTTTATGCTGCTAGACACAAGACAAAAATGGTATACTGTGCCAGTTTAAAATATGCCAGACACTTTTTTAAGCACTTGGTATCAGTATTTATATCCACCGATTTGATTTTTAGGTGTCTTTTTTCGATAAACCATTACACAAACTTCTGCTTAAGTGACATGAAGAATAACGAAAGAACCTTCAAATAAAATAGTTTTTTGACCTCTACATAAGATAAATAAGCAATAAATATTCAAAGAACAGCTACACCAAGCTGAAGGAAGCACTATTACTAGTTGTTTGAAGCATTCGGGTATTTTCGGGTAGTGAAGGATTGGTTTACCATTGAACGATTGGTTGTATAATGGGTAAGGGTAAATTCGGAAGCAATTTTCAAAAAAACTACCTTTTTAACTTACTTTTAGCTAATAATTAATCATGTAGATATTAAAATATTCTATACACTTTATTATGGATTAAAAGTAAGTTTAAAAGACCATTGTTATAAAAATTCACTTTGTAATAAATTTTAATAGCAAATAATTCTCGATCATGATTGGCTAATTTTGGGTGAAACCAAATCGGTGGATATGTATATCTAGCACATACTATTATTTAACAATATTTGCCTAGTACATACATGTTAGTAGTTGCCTAGCATATAGAGGTAGAAGATGGAATTCATGAATAATTATTCAAGCATTGATCAAAAATTTTGAGTATCAAAATAAACTTCATTCATTGTTTTTTAATTTATTTAATTAAAATTTAGCTATTTTAATAGTGTTAAGTTTATTATTATTATTATTAACTAGGTGCTTGAGTTGCTTAAAGGGAGTTAGAGATGAGTGTACTGTAATTAATACAGTACAAGAGCTTTATGTTGTGATTAGGCTCCATAACTCGATAACAATACAGGATCTCATGTTCTGATTAGGCTCTATAGTTGTTGCAAGCAATACAAAAACTTTATATTTGGTGATTGATTACTCTTTATAAAAAAAATAAACTAAACAAAATCAGAATAAAGTTTTGACCTTTTTTATAGAGTTTACAACTAATATAGCAGTACAATGATCTCTTGTTGTATTTAGGCTCTGTGGCTGTAAGGATCTTATGCTATAATTAGACTTTATAACTACTACTGACAGTAAAAAACCTCATGATTGGTGATTAAGCTTCATAACTACACAATAGTACAAGAACTTTAAATTGTGATTAAACTCCATAGCTGCTATAGCAATACAAAAACCTATATTGTAATTAGGCTCTATAGCTACTACAAGCAGAGCAAGGGCTCATGTTTGGTAATTAAGTAACATAACTGTAATAGTAGTATAAAAATCTTACATTGTGTTTAGACTCCATGGATACAAAGATCTTATATTATTATTAGGCTCTATGGCTGCCACAGGCAATGCAAGAATTTTATGCATAGTGATTAAGTTACACAACTATGATAACAATACGAGATTTCACAGTGTGATTAAGCTTTATAAATATAATAACAATACAAGAACAGCATGTAATTAGACTCTATAGTTGCTATAAACAGTAAAGAATCTTATATTTGGTAATTAAATTCTGTGACTACAATAGTAATACAAGAACTTTAGACTATGAATAGGCTTCATAACTATAATAGCAAAGCAAGACCTTACATTGTGATTAGGCTCTATAGCTAGTATAGTTAGCACAAGAATCTTATGTTTGATTATACTTTGCAACTATGATAGCAATACAAGAATCTCATGCTGTGATTAGGCTCTGTGAATGTAATAACAATACAAAGATCTCATGTTGTGATTTGGTTCTATTATTGCCACAGGCAATACAAGAACCTCATGTTTAGCAATTAAGCTCTATATATGATAACAATACAAGAATCTTACATTGTAATTAATCTCATAGCTGTGATAGCAATGCAAAAACCTATAGTTGCTACAGGCAGTACAAAACTTCATTTTTAATAATTAAGTATTACACCTCATGTTGTAGTTAGACTTGTAGCTGCAATAGCATAAATTAATCAAAATTCAACTAAAAGAAATCAATAATAACAATTTTATACTTACTAAATATGAGTGCTATTAAAGAAAAATCTACAATTAAGCTTTTAAGCATATTTTATATACAGTTGGTTATCCATGTGCTATCTATAATAAATTATGTCTGATGTTAGATTTGCCAAAGATGGCACACAGATAACCAACTATGCAAAAAATATATATAAAAGACCGATTGTAGGTTTTTCTTTGATAGTACTCATATGGTTAAATATATTAAATAGTATAGACTGCATAATCTTACTCCTGAAGCATATGGAGAATATAATTAAAATAGTGTAGAAATAGTTTTATAATTGTTTATTAAATATGGGTTTTCTAGCTATATACATTATATACTTTGCATTAGAGATAGAAATAATAAATGAATTATAGGTTTATTTGGTATAATCAGTATAAACATTTTAATTAGTATAGGCAATATAAGCGATATATTATAAATAAGTTGTATAATATGCTATAATTAAAAAGAAAGTATATAATAAAGGCTTTTTACCCTTTAGAGAGACATTCTTCACGATTCACAAAAAATTAGTTTCATAATAATTCTATACCCTCTCTACTCTATAAATAAAATACTTATACCCTAATCTACACTTAAGTGGCATAAGTAGTATGATCGTTGTTTCATATTAAAAAGTGTACTAAAACTTTGTTTGGTTGATTCTTGACATATCTAGTAATTTTGGAATTAGATTTTGATAAGTTTGGTACCATTCGAATTATCTTAATAAGATAGTTCAAATAGTACCAAATTTATCAAAATCTAATCCCAAGATCACTAAGTGACAAAGATGACTCAAATTCTTTACCATGACCTAGGTCACGATTGAGTAAAATTTGATTTATCTTTGATATTTGGTGATCTTGAAATTGAATTTGAACTATTTTATTGAGATGATTCAAATGGTACTAAATTCATCAAAATCTAATTTCAAGATTACTGGGTATCAAAGATAGATCAAATTTCGCTCAATCATAATCTAGATTATAGTAAAGAATTTGATTTATCTTTAATATCTGGTGATCTTGAGATTTGATTTTGATAAATTTAGTACTATTTGAATTATCTCAATAAAATAGTTCAAATGGTACCAAATTTACCAAAATCTAATTCCAAGATCATTGGGTATCAAAGATAGATCAAATTCTACTTAATCATAATAGGTCTCGATTAATAGAATATATCTAAATTTTCTTTGATTAGGGAATTAGAGTAATAATCTAGTTTACTGTTAATATTGATATCACCAAAATCAATTATGAAATAGTTTATAATCAATATTAAAGTCATTCATAGTCAATATTATAGCTATTTTCATTATTTCTAAAATACCTGATAAATTGGCCAAAAGATGTTATAGTCGATTCAATTATGTTTGTTATTTCAGCATAATATATTCAATAAATTGATATATCTATATAATTTCAGAATTTAAAATCAGGTAACTAATATAAGTATTATACGATTATTAGATTTTTGTTTAAATCTAAAATATGATACTTTTAATGTAACTTTGTTGGAAAATTGTCAAAAAAAATTTAGAAGGTCTATTATATCAAATAATTGCTAAACACTTAAATATTAGCATATCTTCTGTAAGTTGGGTTCTCAAGTATTTTCAAACCTATAGATATGTTGAAAAACTTCTATCACTTTTAAGAAAACTATGTTTATTAAACACAAATAATATAAAATATCTTAAAGCTTTAATGAAGAAAAAATCTAACTAGTATTTGTATAAATTATAATCTGAGAAGGAACTTTGGCTAGGATATAATATAAATATTACAACAATTTGGAGAGTTATACATCAATTTGAATATATACAGTATATAAAAAAAGTTATATTTTGTATATTTATAGATAATTTTTTTTTATAAATTTATCAATATTTTAATTCTATAGATTTCAAAACTTGTAAAAGAAAGAAATGAAGTTGATAGAAAAATAATATTATTTTATGAATGTCTCAATATAAAATTTAATTATTATTATAAAGTAAATATTTTTTTTTTTTTTTTTTTATTCTTTGACAGCCTTGTTGGTGCTTAAATACAAATATTTACATAGTGAAATCTGTCCTAAAACAAAACCTATTTCTAGTAAATGTCCTTTGCAATTGCAAGCTTAGCATCATCTGGCTACAGATGCTGCGCCCAGATGCAACTTGTCGCACTAACTTATATATGTGTTAGGTGATCTTGTCAGCTCTGTCAAGAACCAAACCAGAATAGTTTCACTCCATTTTGTACAACTTCATGCATTCCTTCAACAAACAACTTAAAAACCTCTTTCTTTTTCTCTATTAACCTTTTATCTCTATTATCAACTACCTGAGTAGAGCCTGTTAGCTTTATCTTACTTCGCTTCCCCTTACTTGTACTACTCATAATCCTTTTTTCACCTGCCTTGGGGCTGCTTCTTTTTTCCTGAGAGGTTATACCATTATTGACCTCTCACTAAACTAATGCCTTACATCTTTTTACCCATATTTTATTATAAAACATTTTTTCCACTAATTGCTGATAGACTTTTGTAACCTGATTAACCACTTTTATACTTGGAAAGACTTTGGCTAGTACTTTAAATACTTTATCAGATACCAAACCCTGTATGTAGCTTTTATGTTATTTTGAACATGCCTCTTTTGACTCCCCTTGGAGTATCTTCTTTAGCTCTGCACTTGATAACTTCAACTTGTCATCTTGGTAAAGCTTCTGCTATGCTAGTTGGCTAGCAACTTCTTCGATGTTTATCCAGTAACCATTAAGGAAACTGCACTCTACAATATAGCCCATTGTTTCTTTCTTTTCTTTGCACCCTACACATATATTTGTTGTATAGACTTTGGGTTTTCTTTTGTTCAACAACATCAAGACCGATAGTATAGTACTTATATATTTAAACTGAAAAGCGACTTGGCGGCTTGCTTCAAGAGTTTTGCACTTTGAATCTGTCAACTTTCTATTCTTTCTCCACACTGCTTTCCAATTTCTTTGTGTTTTTCTAGTTGGTTCAAACTCTTTAATTGCACTTGATAGTCACCATTTTGCTCCAATCATTATATTTGTTATAGCTTTTATAAAACTTCTCATTGGTATTTCCACTAGTATATTGTTCCAATATACCATATAGCTAAATCGAATGTTATCTTCTAGTCTCAAGTCTACACATTCGAAAAGCAATGCCTCTTCTTTTGCCAACTTGTCAGCTTTCTCATTCTATTTTACACCACTATGTGCTTTGACTTTAATTAGTTCTAGATTAATGTTCTTGAACCTGCATATATTCCGGATCTTTGTTACTAGTCTAAAGTTTTTAACCTTACCCCAGGCTCTTGTATTACTTAATAACTTTCTAATTCTAAGGCTTGCAATTGCTACTGCGCTATCTAACTTAACTACTACACTACTTTTACTAGCTACTGTTAATACTGCCATCAATACTGCAGCCAACTCTGCCTTAGTTGATAATGGCCACCTTTCTATTCTAAACATTCCCTTCGCCAATGCTGATTCCTCTTCTCATTTACCAGCACCCAGCTTGTACCCATTTTACAATCTTCCTCTTCTCTTTTAATTAGTAAACTGTCAGTATAAAAGATATACTTTCTCTTATCATCTCTGCAGTTCTTTTCCAATTGATCGCACAGCCTTGCTTCAAATTGGC
>CAJVPU010002170.1:0-11123 GCA_910591775.1 Dentiscutata heterogama | reverse complement strand
TCGTAACTATCCGAAATAAAGCTCATGCCAATGGCCTAAGTGGTCACCTTTAACATTAAAAAAAAAAAAAAAAAAAAGTATATAGTTTTAATCTAATAAAAACTTATTAAGTAAATACCCAATGCAATTTGCTATACCAACTATTAGTCTTATTTAGAAATCCCAAACTTGCTTGAGCTACTATATTAAATAATGATACTTCTTCTCGATCATAAACAAGTTGTTGTATATCTTGTTAGAACTACTTTTTTTCTTCTAATTTTTTTTTTTTCTCAAGAGGCAAAAATTAAAAAGGAAAAATTTTATAAAAGGTTTAATGAAAGTGATTAAAAAAAAAGAAAAAACAGAAAAGAAAAAAATATTAATTGTAAAAAAAAAAAATATATAAAAAAAAACTAAATTTTAAAGCATTGTTATAATCTATACAAGGCTAATAAAAATTATATGAGGTGAGTCAATAGAAAGGACAAATTTTTTCTAAATAAAAATTTTCTTGACTTTAAGTTTAAATATCTAAACAACTATTTTATTAAATTTAATAAATTTTTTTTATTTTAATTTTATATAATTTTAAGATTAAAATAAAAAATTTTTGGCAAATTTGATTAAATAGTTGTTGAAATATTAATTTAAAAATTAAAAAATATTTACTAAAAATGATTTGTCTCTTTTCTATTAACTCACTCCCATATATTAAAAACAACTTTGTATATCTTAACTATAAGACTATATTTTATTATATAATTTTCTTTTTTTGATTTAATGACTAGCTTCAAAAATCTTAACTAGTGTTTTACTAGTTTATATCTCAAATTAGATGCTATTATTATTTAAGAACCTATCTTAAGCTATTTGCTACCACTACTAGAAGTTCTTTGACCAGAGCCTAGTTTAAAAAATAGTATCATATTTGTTTACACCAAATATGTAGTTGTTATCTACTATGTTATCTGAATTTGGAATAAGTAAATATTGCTAATCTTTTAATAGAAATAAGCTGTTTTGCCTACTTTTTTTAAAAATTTTGTTGTCAGAAAGAGTAAGTAGTAGTGTACTTGGAATACTTCGTATACTTAGTATAATTTTTGAGTAAAAAAGAAATATTTTAAAAAACAGAGAATTAAATATATCAGGAAATTTTTAAATAGAGTAAATATTATTTATTAGCTACAGAAGTAATTGCTATTGATTAGAAAAATCAATAATAATCAATATTGATAGCTAAGAGGGCTTTTAAAAATTATATAATTTATGAGTACTATTAAATTCTTAAACCTACCTCTACTTACCTATACTTGATAGATAGTTAGCCAATCAAATTATATCAAAATTTATATATAATTTATATAAAATAATTAAATTTAAATAACTTTTGATTTACTAAACCAAATTGGATGATTTAACTACCAAAATGATTTTCTCAAAAAGAGCTTTCTAACAAGTCTAAAATTATTAAAATCTAATTACTAAATCTGAAAATCAAAATAGATTTATACTTTATTATATAATAAGTTATAATATAATATATATATAAATAATAGATTATAATTTTAGATATTAAGAATGGGGTATGGTGGCTTAGTGAAGTGGTCTAGTCGTTACCCCACCAAGTGGCAGGCCTAGAGTTTGAATCTCATAGATAATATTTTTCGAAAAATAGATTTGCATTAGATAATGATTATTCATTAATTGGTTAGATCTACAATCTATAATCTTGCTTGTACCATCTTATTATAAAAGCTTTAGTGCAAAAATACCAAGAAACCAGAATGATCAAAACTTATTTGAGAAGACTCGAGTAAGAAGGTAGTAGAACCTTTTGATAGTGCTATAAGAAGGCCAAATTTAGAAGTAATAGCTAAAATTAGAAAACCAAACAACAACAAGATTCTTAAGTGAAAGGATCTACCAACCTAACAACTAATTGAAGAAAAAGCTAGCATATCAACCTAGTTAGCTAGTATGAAAAACCAAGGTAGTTATCTATTATGACTAGAACTTAAGAGTTAGGTTCCATTTAATGATAAGAGCTAGGCAATCTTTGAAAACTAGCTAGACCCAATTGGAAGAAAAAAACATATATTATAAAATTATATACTATGATAAGATAAGGCATAAAACACTTAGAGCCTAGCCAGGATCAAATCTTTCGGGTTACAGGTTGGAAGTAAAGGAAAGACCAATAAGGCAAGAACAGAAAAAAAAAAACCTAAATATGAATACTGAGATTGAAATAAACCTTACAAAAGCATAGTAGTTCAATTGAATTATACCAAACTGTGAGTAGAAGCCTTGGCAACTATTATGACTAGGTTAGCCAGATATGAAATATAGAAAGCTCTAGTAGGTTTATCTCGAGAATAGCCATATGTCTGCTTAATAGAGGAATGCAAGCCAGTAATTAGTTAGTACAACCTCAAAATAAGTCACAGAAGTCCTAAAGCAGAGTGTGCAATCTAGTGGAACAAGTTAGATAATAGTTTTTAGATTAGTATAATATGCTAAAAAATAGATAGAATCAGAAGATTTAAATAGATAACTCCCTAATTGGGTTATAGATATGGCATCTAGTGTAAAACCTGTGGGTGGACTACTTAAATAGGTACTCAAAAGGTGTACATGTAGCTAGTTGTATCTTTATTATAACTATAATAGTAAAATGATTACTAATAAAAAGTCCTCATAGCCAAAGAGATTACCTTAATACCAAAAAAAAAAAATTTTTTAGATACTAAGTAAACTTATTTAAAATACAAATATATACTATAATAATATATTTTTAAGTGCTAAACAAGTTTACTTAAAACTTAAAAGTTATGATTTATTAATAAAATTTTATATAATACAGAATTTTGTAAATTTTTATTAATAAAAAGTTAGAAAATTCTGTATAATACAAAATTTTATTAATGAATTATAACTTTAGATTCAAAGTAAACTTGTTTAGTACTTAAAAATATATTATTTTGGTATATATTTGTATTTTAAATAAGTTTATATAGGGCTCAAAATTATAATTTATTAGTTATATATTAAAGTATAATTCTATTCTGATCTTCAGACCTAATGATTAGATTTTTAATGATTTTTGGCTAGTTAGAAAGCTCTCATTAAGAAAATTATTTTGGTAGTTAAATTATCCAAATTGGTTTGGTAAATCAAAAGTTATTTATTATTATATTTTATTATAAATTTAAAAAAAATTTTTTATAATTTTGGCTGGAATTATATATTTTAGCTAGAATTATAATCTGATACTTTGGCCAACCCACCTACCTACTCTATAATTATATAATTTTTGGAAGCTTCCTTATCTATAAACATATATTAAATAATTTCAATATAATAAGTTATATAACTCTTATTTTATACTAGAAAAATAGATACTATTATTGTTTAAAGCCAAGAATAATAGCTAATAAACATTGGGCTGATCTGTGTTGATCTCTATAGTTGATTGGCTAATAATTAATCACTTGGATGGAACCCAACACAAAATCATATCCATTGCTCTACCATAGAGTCCTTGCTATATTTTAGAAAATTAAACTACTTGTAATTTTCAAAATAATAGTTATCTAAAAAGTAATATTATTACTAATAAAAATATTAAATTATTATTCTAATAGCAATATTTATTTCTTAAAATTTTTAGTAAATAATGCTTGAAATTAAATCAACAATAATAAAAAATTGAATAAAATATTAACTTTGGTTAATAAAAGTTTATATATATAATAAGTCAGAATAATAAAAATAAAATTAATTGCATATTTTGAATACTTTTCCAATTAAAACTTTTAAACTCTCTCAAAAACAGAATTGAATTATAAAGATTTCTATTGTGAAATATCACAAAAATTCTGTTACATAGTATGTAATTAAGATTAAGTTAGCTTTATATTAAAATTATTGTAATTTCTATTGTGAGTTACTATATAGAGCATACCTTTTGTTCTGGTGAACACAATATGTAATTAAGGTTGAACTGGAAATGTTGTAGGATTAAGTTAGTTTGTATTAAAATTATCATGATCTCTATTGTGAATTATTAGTAAAAAATTTATTCATTCTGATTATATACAGTATGTGGTTAAGGTTAAGTTAGTAAATTGAAATTGTATAATTTCTACTAAGTTGCTATAATAAAACGTGTGATACATAGTGTATAGTTAAAGATGAGTTAGAATATATTAAAAATCATAATTTTTATTGTGAGTTACTATAAAATTCTGTTGCAAATCTTAGTTAAAGTTAAGTTTGTATTAGATTTTTATTAAGCATTACAGAACTTACTATTTTAAAATTTTATATGTTAGATTCGTAAACTTAAAATTTGGTATATAAGATTAGTTACCGTCAATACTAAATATTTTATATAAATATTAAAATTAATTGGTTTAGTTTACGGAAATATAAAGTTTAAAGTAAAGTAACAAATTACAAATATTTGAAATCAGCCAATCAAATAGCTATATAATAATTAATAGTATATATTATACTAATATCATTTAAGTATAATACAAGTATAATACCTGTATTATACCAATAGTATAATACGGTATTAAGAATCTTAAAAACCCTAGAGCCAATACTATCATTCTCATGTGATTAATTTTATATGCAAAAATTTTGAAAAATTTCGATTTTTGCAAAAAATTGATTTCTTTTGAAAAATTGCTTTCGAAAAATTTTTCTGTCACTGATTGGGATGCATGATTGATCACGTGGGTACTAGACCCATATTTAGAAATTGATAATTAGTACATAAATTTCTCATTAACTTTCTCATACCGATACTGTATTCGTGTTTGATTTAATCAATAGGCCGTTTCTTATTTGGATTAATGTCTTTTACTTAGATTAATTCTACTGACAAGCATAATTTATTAATCGATGTATTTGATTCATCTCTTATCAGTGCTGATTTGTTTAATAAACAATCTCTTATTCAAATATTTATTGCAGTTTGCAAAATCATGTGAAATTTGCAGATCAAAAAAAAAAGAAATCGATGATTTTTGAATCTGATTGCCGATTTCTTAACCATTTTTTGCAGAAATAAAAGTTGTTTATTCATAATTTTGTAACATATTTTGATTTGGCATCTTTCGTAGGAATATAATTTTGTAAAGAAGGGATCGTCTAAAGCGAAGCGGAATCTCGTGATATGTGACCAATCAAAATATAGAATTTTGACGATCGCCGGCGAAGCAAAACAAGAAGAAAAACGAAAAACTTGAAAAATACGAAAAACAACAGTCTAAACCTACTTTGGGTATGCTAAGTAAAAATGACGGGAGGACTATTTTCCACATATAATTATTTAAATCCTGCCCTAACCTTAATCTAAGATAACCCTAACCCTGAAGTTAATAAAATATATATTATAAGAATCTACTCCGCTTTAGGAATCCCCCCATAATTTTGCAAACCGAAATAAATAATAAATCGCTTCTTATTAAGTTTCTTATCGTTTATAAAATTGATTTAACTAATGCTTATAACGATTTGATTCTTATAATGATCTGCTGAAAATTTATTGTTATGTACAAACTGTTGATTTTTTCTAATTTGATTTTAAATTTTAGCCTTATCTGAACTTAAAGTTGTAGGCCTACTTACACTTGTATATTGTATTCTAAAAAAATTATTAAACCTTATTATCAAAGTTTGTTACGATAAATAAAGTTAATTACTTATTTAAATTTCCAGCACAGTATAGCAATAGTTTTGTGTAGTAGTTTCATAATCGTATATAATATGGATAGAAATGCAAATGCTAATATTAACAAACGCATACGTACATATATAAGCGATCATTAAAAACCTCCGAATATTCATATTCATATTCATATGCTGTAGCGCTATGCATTGTTCCCGATACGCATCTCTGATACTATACAGTGGTCTTTGCATTGTACGATTCGTCAATCGAACGTCATAAAAATCATACGATAAATTTCATTGGACCAATCTATTGACACCGCGATTACGTAATCGAACCAATCGGATCGTATGATTAAAAAACTCGTTACACACTATGACTTCATAATCTAACTCTAAACAAAATCCGGTTTCCCAAACTTTTTTTTTTTAATAAAGTTTTTTTTTTTTTTAATTATCAGCATGATTTTAATCACACGTATGTACGTACGTACCTTTACGTAATTCTTGTAATTTAGTTATTAAACTGATTAAACACAGTAACGTTTCACTGCATTTTAATATTTATGATATATATGGCTATAAAAAATTTGGTTTATAAGTACGTATGTACGTACGTACGTACAGAAAAATTCTTAATTCTTTTAAAAATGATAACGTTACCAAATGAATGCCTTTTTGAAATATTTGATAATCTTAGAACTAACTATGGAAGTTTATTTTCATGCCTTCTTGTAAACCGTCAATGGTGTAGAATTATTATACCAATATTATGGAGTGAACCATCAGGTTATTTTGATGATGTAAGACTCCTAAAAATATTTCTTTCAACACTTAACACTGAAGAAAAATCATTATTAACACCTTTTAAAATTATTCTTCCAAATTATTCTAAACCATTATTTGAATACACAAGTTTTATTACAATTATTCATACTAATTATTTAGGCATTGGAATCAAAAATTGGCTTCATGGAGTGGATAAACCTTGTCATTCAAATTATCGTAGAGATAAAAATCTTGTAGATGCCATTAAATGTTCTTTGATTTCAATGTTTGTAAGAACAAGCGAGAAACTTAAATATTTGGAATTTTGTGGAGTAATTTATAATAAATTAATGCTTGAAAATCTTTATGAAAACACTACAATTACTGCCCTAAGTCTTAATAATAATCATTTTAATTCAGAAGGAAGAAAGATATTAATAGAGGTTCTTTGTAGAAATACCACTTTGACGTCTCTAAGTCTTTTTAAAAACCCTTTTGATCCTAAAGAGCCTGAAGATGGAAAAACATTTGCTGAAACTCTTTCCAAAAATTTCACTCTGACTTCTTTAGATCTTCGTTGTAGTCCTCTTGGTTCTGAGGGTGTAAAAGCATTAACAGATGCACTTTGTAAAAACACTAATCTGACTTCTTTAAATCTTGAAAATAATCAACTTGGATCTGAAGGAGGAAAAGTATTAGCAAAGGCACTTTATAATAACGTTACTCTAAAATCTTTAAATCTTTATGATAATCATCTTGATTCGGAAGGAGGAAAAGCATTAGCGGAAGCATTTAATACAAATACATCTTTGACTTTTTTAAATCTTAGACAAAATCAACTCGGTTCTGGAGGAGGGAAAGCAATAGCAGAAGCACTTTGTAGGAACGCTGCATTGACTTCATTGGATCTTGGATACAATCAAATTGGTTTCGAAGGAGGAAAAATTTTAGCAAAGGCACTTTGCATAAACGCCACTTTGACATTGTTAAATCTTCATGGTAATGAACTTGGTTCAGAAGGCACAAAAGCATTTGCAAGAACTCTTTGTATAAATAATACATTAACATCTTTAAGTCTTGGACAAAATCAACTTGGATTAGAGGGAGAGAAAGCATTAGCAGAAGCACTTTGCAAGAACACTACGTTAAAATCATTAGATCTTTATGGTAATCAAATTAGAGCAGAGGGAGGGATGGCATTAGCGGAATCACTTTGTAAAAACACCGCTTTAACATATTTAAATCTTTGCAACAATTTAATTAGTTCGGAAGGAGGAAAAGCATTAGCTGAATCACTTTGCAAGAACACTACGTTAACATCGTTAAATATTTATAATAATAAACTTGGATATAAAGGAGTAATGGCATTATCAGAAGCACTTTGTAAAAATACTGCTTTAAAATCTCTAAATCTTGGGCTTAATAAGATTGATTCAGAAGCAGGTAAAGTATTAGCAGAGGTTCTTTATATAAACACTACTCTGCGTCATTTAGATATTTCTAATAATCGACTTGGTTCTGAAGCAGGAAAAGCATTAGCAAAGGCGCTTTGTATAAATACTACTTTAACATATTTAAATCTTGATTATAATCAACTTGGTTTTGAAGGAGGAAAAGCATTAGCAGAGGCACTCTGCAAAAATAATACTTTGACTACCTTAAATTTTGCATACAATCAAATTAGTTACAGTGATAAAAATATATTAAAAAATATTCTTTGTATGAATACTACCTTAATCTCCCTGGATTATTAAAATAAACAAACGTTATTTTAAGAGAAAAGCGAAAAAAGCGGTAATAAAGGTTGTTACATAAATGCCCTTTGTTTCTTGAATCTTTATAATTTACATTAATAAATACGCAATATGTAATTTAGATGAGGTGTAATTGGATTGTATGTTATGTATAATCTGATGCTAGTGCACCGAATTAGAAATTTGTTTAGCCGAATACATAAATGAAATTAATTACTAGATATATACTGAATTTGTACTTCAAATTCTGGATAATATATACAGTCAACTATTGATATAACGGAAATCTGAGCTGGCCTAAAAACTCCGTTATATAGCATATTCGTTATATCTATATAACGGAATAGGCTTGCCAAATATTAAATTCCGTTATTGACCTATTCAGGCCAGACTTTTTAAAGTCCATTAGAAAATCGTAGTCATAGAACTGTGCCCTGATTGATTGTCATCCGATGCATTATATAAATTCGTTATATATATAGGTTAGAAGTTTATAATAAAATCAGTAAGTGGGCTAGTAAAGATTGCCTATAAAAATTCGGTACTTCACGTTTGATCCGTTAAACCGGTGAATCCAGTGTAAGAGTGTCCGTATATCGATAGTTGACTGTTACACTCTAAAGTTGCCGAAACTTTAATTTGTGCGTACGTACGTACGTAAAAATAGTGACGGCGCAGGACTTTCCCGGCACGTGATCATATAATAACGTAACACGATTATTAATTATTATATACTGTATTATAAAGTCTGGAAAAATCTTACTGTATTGATATAATCGAGATTTTAAAAACTAATTCGTAATTTGCTTTGCTTTTAAGATCAAACATTTGGTTCTATAATCAACGAAGCTTGTTTCTTATTAAATTTAGTCAAGTAAAAATGTTTGTTAAATATGAGCTTATGTCAAATAAAATAATCACTAAATGGATTAAAAGTTCATCGTTCATTAGCAAAGGTTGGTCTAGTTATATTTGTATTTCAAAATTCCAATTCTTAATATTCGATATATATTGTGCTATTGCGGTCACGTCATTATTTATTTATAGTATTCACATATTAATATATATATAAATTTTTAATATACAGTATACACTTTCAAAAAAAGAAATCATAATTACATCCAAAAAAAGGATCTCTATTAGCTTGATGAAATTCATATTAATTATATTTCATTTCACCGAAAGCCAAGAAAAAAGCACCATGAAGAACATTACCCAAAGCGAAATTACTAATAAATAATAATGAAGAAGATAAATAACCCTCATCACAATATAAATAAAAACTAACATAACCAACATGTAAATATATCTGAAATACGAAAGGTAATATAAAAACGTACAATGTTTTTTCATAAGACTTAGTACAACAAACGATTAATATGAATAATGGAATAGCGAATAACATAGAAAGGATGCTAACCATTTGAAAAGTATACATATAACCAACAGAAGGATATTTAATTTTCATAGATATTTGAAAAATCATTTGAATAATATAGATAATAGTAAAGAAAATGATTTGAATAATGGTGAGAGGACCTGATAACATTAGATGATGAGTTTCTTTCTCACGTGCTTCTTTTTCAGCTTGAGATTTTATATTAGCAGCATGAGAGTTTACATTAGCACCATAAGGGGCTAAATAAGTGTTATCAACATAAGGGTTGTTTGAAAAATGTAAAGGCTCAAAAAAATAGGGCATAAGATTATCCTTAGATTTGGAACGAGACGTAACACAAGTAACATAAATAATCCTTACAAAATTAGTTAAAGCACTCGCAGCACAAATAGAATACATTACTATTGAGCATCTACGAAGCAATTCAGGCAAAACATCATTATTAAGCATAAAGAATCTGGTTGTCATGTAGGTCATAAGACATATTACTCCTAATAATTGTGAGGATGCGGTGAGAATTATGTATCTTCTTAGTTGAGCAGACCATGAAGTATCATCTTTGTCAGGACTTCGAAAGAAAGTCAGAAACAAGCCTGTGGTGGCGGATAAATAATTTCCAAATGCGACAGTTGCGACACTATGAACTATAGTACCGCATAGAGTTGAAGCGAATGATTTGCTAATAAAGAGTAATAAAACGATGCATTTTATCATGATGTACTTCATCATAGTGTATATGAAAGAATTAAACTTATTAAAATATCTTTTATATATGTTAAGTAGGAAAGTAATTATATTAGGGATAGGTGAAGGTAAGATTTTATTTCATTCTTACTACAAAGATTATCCTTCAATGATCGATACTGTAGCGATCTGATCACCATTGGATTAACAAGATTCCTTTACTGATTTTACTGCGGACAATGACTATGATGTTCGGTTTAGGTGACAGAAATAGTGGCTGTAAATGATCTCTAATTTGTAGACAATATAGATCATCATTGAATTCATAAAAGCTAAGCATCTTCTATTTGAGAGGCGTTGCTAATGTTTAAAAATCATAACGATAAGACATGCGTAAATCCATAGGAAAATTTGTGCAGAACAGATATGAATCGTTGTCGATTTCGTAGAAGGAAACGTTTAATGGAGTTATCACAAAGGTAAAAGATAGTCGAATTGGTGACCCTGTGTTTAATATTATGAAAATGAACATTTTGAGATTCTTCATCTAGACAATTGAATTAGCATTATTAAAATATCATAAGTTATTGCGAATAGATTTTATATGCTGTTTTTAGCAAATAAGATAAATGTCCGACAGAACCCGAATTCATATTCATTGGTTATTTTGAGCTGTCATTTTCGAAAGCCTTAATTTCTCTCCCACTTCTTATTGGATGCCATTTCTGATTGGGCAAAGTCAGGGACCCGTAAAATTTTGGAAATAAATTTTTCCAAATTTTTCCAAATTTTTGACTTAATCCCAAGATTTCCAAATTTTTGTATTTAACGCAAATTTTTCCAAATTTTTG
>CAJVPU010002169.1:0-11124 GCA_910591775.1 Dentiscutata heterogama | reverse complement strand
TAGTCTGCCCTAGGTTCCACACTAGCTGCCATACCTGCACCCAACTATGGGGGATACCCATTTAAATCCTCTGGCTCTATAGGAACTTTTTATTAATAATTATTTGCTATTATAGTTATAATAAAGATATAGCTAGCTACACATGCATTTTTTAAATACTTATTTAAGTAGTCTGCTTACAGGTTCTATACTAGATATTATACCTATAACTCAACTAGAGAGTTACTCATTTAAACTTTTTAATTCTAACTATTTTTAAACATATTATACTAATCTAGAAACTATTAATAGTCTATTTTACTAAATTGTACACTACTATCTTAAAACTTCTTTGACTTATTCTGGAGTTGTATTGACTAATTACTAGCTTGTATTTCTCTGTTAAGTGGATGCATAGCTATCTTCAAGATAAATCTACCAAAGCTTTCTCTATTTTATTTAAGTTAATCTAGTTTTATACAGTTGCTAAGATTCTCACTTGCAGTTGAGTTTATTCTCATTTAACCACTTTTGCTCTTAAAAGGTTCACTTTTAATCCTGGTATCTGTATTCAGACTTTTCTTTTTTTTGTTATTTCTTTATTAGTTTATTCCTTACTTCCAACTAGTAACCCAGAAGATACAATCTTGGCTTGGCTTTAGATGCTGATACCCTTGTTTTATCTTGGTATATAATTTCTTAGTATATATCTTTTTTCTTCAATTTGGTAGGCTAGTCATTTAAATATGCTTAGAATTATTCTATCAGTTATCTAACTTCCATAGCTTCTGATCTTGGTGAGTAAGGCTCCTACTACTGGTTTTTCATACTAGTTAGCCAGAGTTGATATATTCTGTAATACTTCACAGATTTTTAACTTTCTAAATTGGTGGTTGAGTTGGTAAATCCCTCTATTAAAAGATTTTGTTGTTGTTTAGTTCTTCAATCTTGGTTCTAACTTTCAAATTTGAGTTTTTCTTGTGATATTATTAAAGATTATGCCTACTCCTTACTTGAGTCTTTCTAAATGGATTTCAATCATTCTAGTTTCTTAACCTTTTATGCACTGTTGCTTCTATGTAAACATGGTATTACCAAGATTACAGATTCTAGGACCCAACTAATTGATGAATAATTGTTACCATAATGCAAGCTTATTTTTTGAAATCATTGTCTATGAAATTTGAACTTTAGATCTGCTGCTTGGTGAAGTAATGACTAGACCACTTTACTAAGCCACCACATTTATTTAATTTTGATTTTATATTTTTACTAAGAATATTTTTCTAGTTTTTAATATTTTCAAAAATTTTTTAATGTTTTTAATATAAAAAAATTAAATTTGTATAATATTAAAAAAATTTATTTAATATTTTTACATAAAGAATATATTTTAATAAATTATGTTCTTAAAATTTTATATATTAATATTCTTGAAAAATATTGAGAATATTAAATTTTACATACTGCTGACTATTATTAAAACCAGAAAAATCTTCTTTATAGCTTTTTTTAAAATTAGAAAAAAGGTTTACTTATTAGTTTTAGAGTTAGAGTTAAAGTTAAAGAATTGCAATATATATAGTAATAATATTAAAATTTAGAGTTATAAGTTTTTTTTATATTATTATCTAAAAATAGAAAATATTATATAACCATAGTGAAAATAGCAATTTCTTATTTTTATAACTGGTATTATAGTTTTTTTTATTATTATCAAAAGTTTTGTTTTTTATTTTCTAAAACTAATAATAGCCTAGCTTAAATTAGTCTATAAATACTATATAAAATTTAAAAATATATATTAAATCAAATAGCTTTATACTACTGTATATAGATAATATAAAAAATAATTAATATAATTTTGTTTAAATAAGCTTTATAATTTTTTATTTAAATATTAGTTAAATAGCAATCAAATAATATTATTTATATAAATAAATTTTAGTTAATAATAATTATTATTATTATTATTTTTGTTAAAATATATATATTACGATACGTAATACAGTATATACAGTATATTTTTTTTAACATATTAGCAAAATAACGTAATTATTACTTTTTTTAAAAAAAATTATTCATACGTATAATTAAAAATAATACGTACGTATCTAATACAGTATTTTACGGTATACGTATAATACGTATATAATAATACGTATGTAGTATACTTTACAAATTATTGTTAATTAATAACAATACAAAAAAAAAAAAAACGAAAAAAAAACAATATGTTATTTAATACGTACATACTGTACGTATAATTGTAAGTTTTTAATGCAGTACGTAAAACAATTAATAACGGTTTATACGATTATTATGAGGCTAACAATTTTTGCCACATGCATGTAATATATATTTAGCTTAGATAATAAAAAAAATATAAACAGAAAAAATATATTTATTAATTATAATAACAAATTATATAGTAAATTATTAAAAAATTTTTTTTAAAAAAATAAATCTAAGCATGAGCAAATATTCTTTTTTTATTATAACGTATAAATGATAAATGATAATACAGTATGCAACTTTTTTTAATCCAGATTTAATTCAATAAAAAAGCAAAACAAAAAGTAGATTTGTGTAATAAATAACAGTAAAAAAAATACGTACGTACGTTTTATCATATTTATACAATATTCACATGATTAGATATAGCGTGGGAGAAATATGAATCGTAAGTGAGTTGAGTCATCAAACAAAATACGTAACAAGTTTAGATAACGATCGAATTTACACAAAGTTGTACATAAACTGAAGTTGGAAAAACCTTTACATCATTATTTTATTATTGTTTTACGGCTGTAGTAAGTATGTATGTATGCACGTACGTAGGTGAATCGACTGTTTCTTTTTAGAACCCTCAATAAAATAGGATTATAGAATTCTTAATCATGTGGTTTGCATGAGAACAAACAGACATTTTTTAGGACAATGTATCTGTACAAGTATGCAATGCGACGAATGGATCATGAGATAAAGAAGAATATATAAAATTTTATGGCGTAATTGAAGATCGAATTTTATAACTAGAAACTCGAAAAAAAAACAAAGTATCATACACACAATGAAACACAATGAATGTTTTTTTTTTTTCCCTGCAAAAATAAAGTTTCGTGACCAATGATTAATAATTTTGTGAATCCGGAAGAGAGAAAAAAAAAAAAAATAACAAAAAAAAATCAATACTCCCAGATTTTCGTATTTTGCATTTCTGCACAAATTTACAATCACTTATTTATTTTTGGAAATTAGATTATTTATTAATTTATATGCCAAAGTGAATCTACACAAATAAATGCTATCACAGTCGTTATTCAAAACTGAATGACTGCCATTAAAGATAAGTACATATTGTGTTATATAAAAAATAATTTATCTAATCCTGGTTATCCATTGTAATAATATGTAATTATGTACTAATAAGTTTAAAAGAAAAAATTGGAAATATAATGGAAAATTATTTCAGGTAAAATATCGACGCCCTAAAGTCATTGTCAATTCTAACAAATTAAATGGATTGCAGATTTACTTTAATACTCCAATCATTATCGTTATTATACGTACCAAATTTGATTCTTTCTGTAGCAAAAAAAATATTTGTTGCATGATTTAACTGATTGTAACAATCGATATTCAATTACAATTTCTATAAATAGAAATTTATACATTTTTTTATAGAAAGGAAATGAGAAATTCATACAAACAAAAGATTTTAACTAAAGAGGTTAATTTAATCCGGAAATATATAATACAGTAGTACTTACTGTAGTGATACGACAACTAATACTACAACAACACGTATGATGTATCATATGATGTATCATATGATGTAGTTCTTAACAGTTAATGACTAGAGATTACGTATAAACGATAATACTGCAATATCTACTTAGCTATACATAATATCAGTTATACGTATCGGATATTATTAGAACAGATTAATTGGCGCCTAATCTTTGACCTCTCACCCATTTTTCCGTTTTTCTGTGGCGTTTTTATTTATATAAAATTTGAAAAATTTATAAAATTTATAAAATTTATAAAATTTGAAATAATCGCGACGCGACGCGCAACTCGTTCGATTTGTTTTCGTATCGAATTTGACTTTTTTTTTTTTATTTTTTATTATTATTATCTTTTTGTTGGTTTAATTGAAAAGAAATATATATAATAAAATAAAAAATTTTTTTTTTTTTTAAGTAAAAGAAAAGAGCGAGAATGATACATCGTTATTATTATAATTAATTTTTTTTTTTTTTTGGCATGCATCAACAGCCTTATTTGCAAATTGAAATATGAGATCTTCCTCGCATTTAAAGCGTTTAAACTCTACATCGGTACTTTTTTTCTAGAAAAAAGAACAAAACCTTCTTATCGGTACAAATTTTTTTCTACAATAAATATGACTGACCGGTATAGCACCGATTAAATGTCCAAAGGAGTCACCTCAAGACTCTAAGATTACTACTAGACAGATTAATTATGGATAACAATATGAGCATACAGTATATATAGTATATATGATATGTAGTATATATGACAAAAAAAAAAAAAAAAGTAATTAACCCTTCCTTGTCACCTACAAGGTTTGCGCAAAAATAATTATGTGCAAATGTAAATAGAAAAAGTGTAAAATTTTTTAACATTGTATTATTTATATAAAAAGAGTGGATTTTTTTTCTTTTCCCTTTTTTTTTTTTTTTTTTTTTAATAAACAATAACACATTAATAGAAGGAACGAAACGATAAAAGAAGTGACTTTCGTAAATACAACTTTCGGATCGTCCCAAAATTTTTTTTATGATGTTAATTACAAAGGATCGTCTTAAAAAAATGTTCATAATTTTACACACCAACGTAAATACCAGAATTACTTAGTGATTTTTTTTTTTTTTTTAAAAAAAAAAAAAGTTCTAAATCTAGCAAACCTCCCCGGAAGCAGAACTTCGTTGTTCATGCGTGATGATCTCTCTTCTACTACTATTTGTACCACTATCAACATCGATTCGATCACCGCTTTCGCCGACCAACGTGTTATGTGAAGTCGTAGAAAAAACGGTAGTAAGCCTAGGGTCATACCTCCTTGGTATTGGTGATAATATACGAGAAGTATGACCATTTTCTATAGAACTTTCAGAATCGTATTCAAAAGCACTAAGAGGAATATCGGTAGGATAAAACTCATCATCAACTAAAGATCTAGGCTCATTCGAAAAATTAGTACTCCTTCTAATACTATGCCATGCTGGAAGACGTCTTGGTACTGGAGGTAAAGAATGATTTGGGATATGAGAAAATGTAGGTGGTGGAACGTGAGTACTTGAAACACGAATTAGTGTTGGTACATCAATTCCACGTTGAAGTAATTCATCCCTTGATTGTGTGGAAGATGGAGATGATAATATTCTTGTATTTGATGTTCTACCATGACTTGATGATGATCTGTGATGTCTAGAAGTGGGTCGCATAACACGATTATCTTGTTGTTGAACAAGTTGACGAAGTAAATTTACACGCCTAAATACACTATCTAATGCGACACCATTATGATTTGGTTGAACAGTTAAATTATTATTATTATTATCATTATTATTATTAATAATATTATTTTCTCTTTGAGCGTTGTTAGAAGAAGGTAAATCAGTTGGACGAGATGTTTGAACTGGTACATCCTCAAAATTTAGATCAATAAATTCATCCTGAGATTCTTGTTGATCATCGTTTGTAGGAAAAAGATTTTGAGTAGCGGCAGCAAGAGCTGCTTGCTGTTGTTGTTGTGCTTGATGTTGCATTAATTGTTGAGCACGATTAAGACTTAATAAATGAGCGGACTGCATCCCACGCCTAGTAGCTAAATTTGATGAGGCAAGTTGTTGTTCCCTTGTACGATGTAAATGTTGAAGGTGATGTAACCTTTGAATATGCTGTTGAACCAAATTATTATAAGATATAGATCTTATTCTATGTGTTCGTGGTTGGTTGTTGCTATGTGGTGGTTGTTGAGAAACGGAATTCCTTGATTGAAGTAATTCTGGTATCTCTATTATTGGTTGTTGGTCTGTCGGGCTTAGCTCAGACGAACGATAAGAACCAGCTCCATTAGCCCCACCTCCATAAACAGAGTATTCGCTATTATATGGAAGTGAAGACGAAGAAACATTTCGATGGAGAAAATATCGACGATTACCAAAAGCACTCGTCCTTGAATTCAAATAAGGTTCTCCAGCCAAATCTGTGTCTTCATATGGTGTATATGGAGGAGACTGTGGTTGTTGTGGTTGCTTTGGTGGGAGTTGTCTTTTTGGTAGAGATGGAGAAACGTACATAGGAAGACCCATATTTATTGTATAATTTAATAAATCCTCGATTAATCGTTTTTTTTTCTTTTTCTTTTTTTTTTTTTATCGTGTATTTTGAGGAAGTTATAGCGATGAAAAAAAAAAAAAGAAAAAAAAAAGAAAAAAATTTTTTTTTTGGACCTTTTTTTTTCAAATAGATGATTATTGGCTCTTTATATAGTAAAAAAAAAATTTTTTTAAAAGTACAGTGTGCCCAACAAACTCCTCTGGGAAAAAATAACTGCAGGAAAATTTTTTTTGACGAGTTGATTTATATATGAATAAAAATATAGCATATCATTAGATAATATTCTAATACTGGTTTTACTTGATTATAAACTTGATTCCAAAAGAGTGGACAAAAGAATTTTTTTTTTCAGTTTCGCGCTTGCTTGAGAGGGGGAAGATCACCCCTATTTATTTGTTTGTTGAGAAACAAGAAAAAGGGGGAAAAGAAGTGATTGAACGAAACAAGTGTGGGTCACCGGCAACAGTATAATAATTATGCTTTTTATTTGTGTGGCAAAATGAATTGCGAAAAAACTAAACTGCGGATATCAATTACAATTTGAGAAATATCAATATCAGTATTATTTTTGTGTTTGCCATGATCTAGGCCAATGATGTTATTGAAAAAAATAAGAGTAAATAAGTAACAAGCACTGAAACAAAATTTTTTTTTTTTTTTTTTTTTTGTGACCGCCAAAAAAAAATTTCTTCGGAATTCCGATGCCGATCAATAATATGTAATATATGTAATATGTTGTAACATCATGTGATCAAATCTTGCAAATCGTGTAGATAACTCAGAAACTGATCGAATTATGCATCCAATCATTTAGATAGTTTAGTGATAGAATCTAAGATATCTAAGATGCAAATACAAAAAATATAAACGACTCGTTCTTCAATTTCTTTTGTAATACCGTCTTTAAAAAAAGTTCAAAATAAAATGACGATTCCGTTTGTTACAGGGCCATTAAACTTTTTGGTAAAGACTGACTTTGTCCTCCAAAAAAATATTTGTTTGGTTTAACTTTATTTCCTTTGTTCAAATAAAGCGTCGTATGGCAACTGAAAATACTGTATATTTTTGGAGTATAAGTGTCGGTTGTCTTGGTAAGAAATATAAAGACCTCGGATATTTATTATGTGCTTGCATAAAAAAAAACATTTATCTTAATATTTATTGTCCTTTGTCTCCTTTTATATCAACTAATATTTTTTTTCGTGTGATAAAAAAAGGTCCTGTGTTGGTAGTTGCTGTTCCTCCAATCCGTGAGAAATACTTTGGCTACGTTAGACCTGAAGACCCGCCGATTACTTATCCTAGTAAGTAGAATATACTTATAATTTTAGTGATCACACCGACTAGTCAGTTGATTATTTCTTAATTTACTTTTAACTAGTGCCAAAACGACCACGAAACCCTCCAGCTGGTTATGAGGATCCATGATGATTACAATTATTTCTCCCTATGTTTATTTTAGCTAAAAAGCTACACATGGATTTGACTCACCATTTAATGTAAAATATTTAAAGTTATTATAAACTTGGACGAAATCAGAGGCTGCATTCAAAGAGACTAAGCGTAAGGCCTGCGTTTAGAAAGAGTAGACTGTATGCTGTTAATAAAACATGCGATTTCTGATATATCATTCTGGTTTGTTATATCTTAAAAAAATTGTCTCTTTTTAATTAGTGTAGTTGTTCAAGTTTAATTACGGCATAATTTTGGTTTTAATTATCATAAAATATCATAAATAGAATTCATCGAGAAAATATTTAAATTTCGACTCAGCCTAGATCTCAAGGTTTACTTTATTATAATATAACAGTATTGTAGTAAGATTTAAAAAATTAACCTATGTCAAATTACCTTTTCAATCTCAACTATGTCGCAGATTTATTGGTTAAATTAATGAGAATATAGCAGATCAGTATAATTGCAGGTTGAATAGTATGTATGTACGTACGTACATACGTGTCTACTTACCTACCTTCTATTTGGAAAACTATACCATTGTTAATCTCTATAATTTCTAAACAAAATTAATTAAGTGCTACTTACCGAGGGAAAACCTATAAGTACAACTCGATTGTAGTTATGGATTACGTAATTGAGGCAGATTACGATCAGTGTTCTAATCTTTGTTGGAATTTTGTTTGTATTATCATTGGTGCATTGAAACAACCAGAACACTGATTGTGATTAAATTACGTAATCGTTCAGAAGTTCTATATCCTTGACTCCTTGACTGCACCCAATGATCTATAAACCCGGGCCTAGAAAATTACTGAATTAAGTTTGTTAATAACGTAAGTTTAAGTAACGTAACTTACGTAAGTTACGCTAATATAATTCCACCAAATCTTAAAATTGACCTGCTTTAGTATTCTGCACAGTACGAGGGTAAAATCGCCACTCAAAAAACGCTTGACAGTTATATACAGTACTAACATTTAGTGTTGAAACTGAATTTGACTATCAGTTAATAATATTCTTTATACTCATCTATATATCAATTAATACATGTATTTCTGTATTTATACGTAGTAAACTAACTACGCTATCAGTGTAAAAAATTCGATGTGCGCACGTGTGGATCGCACATGAAATTTTCCTATTTTAATATATATGAAGAAAGAGTGCGCACATACTTCTCAAACTGACCCTGTACGCTATATAAAACCGTTGTAATTTATCATATAAGATTATGAAAAAAGTGATATATTTTAAATCTCTAGTTGGTAAGTATAATTAAACCTCACGTTATGATTGTCGATCGTGTTACTATAATTTATTAACTTTAAGTTTTTACTTATCGGGTTAATCCCGATTTTAGAGACTATTTTACCCGAGAAATGTATAAGGAATTGAACGAACGAAATGTAATAAATGTAGCCACCGTTAACAGATTACATTAGGATATTTTCAACTATGTAAACAAAATTATATGTGTGTATCTTATAAAATTTAATTATTGTCTTTTTTTTTACACTTCACTTTGAAATTTAAAATTGACGTAAATTTTATTATAAATAGATTCTTACTATACTATATAAAAAAATAGTGAATGAACAAATAATCAGATCGTTATCCCGATTATTAAATTCACGAAAAAAAAACCTTTAATATAGTGCAGGAATCCTTAATAATAGTGGTCAAATTTTAAGGCTATGCTATATAATCTTATACAAGAATCAAACTATATGTGAATAATTTGAATGTTTTAGATTTTTTTTTTTTTATAATTCTGTCCAGAATTATGATAATTTTGTTTAGAATTATGGTTGCTAAATTTTAATTTTATTAAATAATTAACTTTAAAGCTTTATAAAAATATTAATTGCTAATTCACCTAAGATAGATAGTATTTCATATGCGCAAATTACTATTTAATTTATTATAATTATGAAATCTTCATTTTCTTCTTAGCTACTATTTTTTTTACTAAGCTAATATACTTCAATTTTCTAGCAAAATATGTAGAAAAAACATTTTTACATATACAGTAATATAAAAAAATTATTAAACTTTGTTCAGTAACTTCTAAAATATTAATATTTTAAATTTTGTATTACACGTGGCTCTCGATATAACGGATATTGCTTAATACGGAGAATTATAATGGAACCAAATTACGATTTATTATATCATGAGATTTTGATATTACAGATCTTTTGATATAATGGAGCAAAGGACTGGAACCATGGCCTCCGTTATATCGAGAGCCACGTGTATATAGAATTTTTCTTAATGAATAAGAAAAAAAAACTTTCAGAACTATATAAAAAACATAGTAAATTGTGCTATAGTTACTATATAATAATACTATCGTTCTTATATAGATTGCTAATTAAATATAAATCAGAGAGTTTGTTACATAAGCATCCCATCTCTGTTAGTTTTTTAAATATAAAAGCTACAATCTTGAATTTTCTATAGTAAATAATATTCAATAAATGCTGATTAGTGATTTTTTTTTTATAATTTTTTAATTACTACAACAAAAGTTAGATGAAAGCCAAAATTTTAATCAATTTTTTGATCAAATTAATTGAATTCAATTAAAAATCAATTAAATATCAGGATTATGATCAAAAATTTTAAAATTTTAGTATGCTAAAATTCAATTATTTTTATAGCTTTGACAAAAAATTTAAGATAGTTGTTGAGAAATTAATTTTTGAAGCTATTTTATTTGAAATAAATGAATATTAAGTACCTTATTATAAATGATTATTATAGCTAAGTCAATATAAGATAATAGCTTATTTACTTCAATTAATTAAATAATTATTATATTTACTGTAAAGCGCAAATATGATAAGAAGCGAATAACTTATTTTTAATGATAAATTTATAATTTATTGGATTCAATTCTTAAAAATCTAACTCGCTGTTATAAATTAAACGCTAGAAGTACGTACCGTCTAGCAGTACCCGGTGTGACACGTTTTTTACATATGTACGTACGTACGTACGTTGTGAGGGGCAAAATCGATCGGAAACTCTAAATATGGCCTCACGGATATCAACTACAAAAACTAATCCAAACAACACACTCTATACCACTAAACTCTATCGAACCCTAATAGTGGTAGGCACGAAAGAAGGCTTGGAAAGACTTGGTCCGAGTTATTAGGGCCAAATAGAGCTCTAGACTACGTCACGAAGCTCTAATTCGGGTCACGGGATATCAGGTAGTTTATCAGGGAATTATTCTTAACTTCAATCTCAATCTTTCTATACACCAACTTCATAATCTCATATATACCATCTTTTTGCACCCTT
>CAJVPU010002168.1:0-11125 GCA_910591775.1 Dentiscutata heterogama | reverse complement strand
AGAACACTTTTTGTTAATAAATATTAACACATTTATATAGTAAAATTTTGAGATATTAATAATTTTTGATAAATGGCTATAGATTTACTAATCAGTGTAACTGTAGTTATTTATTAAGTTATTTTTGTGACAATATTAGTGTATTCTATAGTATTTAGATATTTGATGATTATCTAAAATATTATAAATAGACCCCCTTTCCTCCTTTCCTCAAAATTTAACTTTTCTTGTTGTAAAAATTTATTTATAAATAATAAAATATTTTTTTTATTATTTTATCTTTTTATCTTTTTGTCTTTTATTAAAAGGCTGCAAAAGTATACTATTGCTAAACCCTATATGTCTCTTGTCCTTTTACAGACTGCAATAAGGTACTGCAATTATTAGCATATTACATACTAAGGCTCCAAAGTTTTATTTTATTATTTTTTTTGTCTTTACTCTTTTAAATATTATACTTCTGTTGTTATCGAACTGTCAAGTTATTTCTCTCTTTTGCTTGCACTCTATATTGAGTTCAAACTCAAAGCAGTAATAACACTATTTTTAACTTTTAACTAAAGTTGTAGGGGAGTGTCTTGTAATCAGAATAACAGTTAAAATATTAAAATTGATCTAGTAGATTGCAAGTTATGATAAAGAAATTGATCAAAAATATAATAAATTTCTAATAACACTTATACTGATTTGATAGTTTTGGTTACTAAATATTAGTTGAGTAATATAGCTAAAAATACTATTATTTCATTTTTTAATAAATATTTAAATTATTCAAAATCACTATTACCAAAAAATATTAAGCAAAAAAAGAAGTTTATAAATAATCTCAAATCTAACTTGTTATATAAGTATTGAAACTTGATAATACTAATTATATTATATATTATTAATTAGCTATATTGAAAATATATTAGAAAATTCTAATATAGTACAAAATTTAGAATTTAAATATAAGAAATTATATAAAACAACTAAGATATATATAACTTTTAATATTATTTGTAAATACAATATTTATTGGGGGCTAGTAATTATACTCCCACATTTGGTATTTATATTCCCAGAAAACTAAAAAAAATTAAAATTTAAGCAAAGATATATTGACGCCTACTCGATTAAACTCAATAAATTTTTTTTATTTGAATTTTATAGATTCATAAAATTTAAATAGAAAAAAATTTGTCAAATTTGGTCATGTGGTCATTGAGATATCTTTGCTCAAAGCCAAAGAAAATTAAAACATCTATAAAAATAGAAGTTGTATCAAATTATTTTTAAAACTCTGAGCAAAGTTATCTCAATAGCCAACTGATCAAACTCAATGAAAAGTTTTTTATTTAAATTCTATAGAATCATAGAATTTAAATAAAAAAAAAATTTGGTAAATTTGGTTATCTGGTCATTGAGTTATCTTTGCTCAAAGTCAAAGAAAAATCAAAATATCTATCAAAATAGAAGCTGCTCCAAATTATTTTTAAAACTTTGAGCAAAGATATCTCAACAACCACCTAATCAAACATGATAAAAATTTTTTTATTTAAATTCTACAGATTTGTAGAATTTAAATAAAAAAATTTCATTATGTTTGATCAGGTGGTTGTCAATATATGGAGTCTTTGCCTTGAAAATGACCTTATAGTATTATGTACTATAAGATTATTTTTAAGTCAAAGACCCCATATCTCCACTCAAAGTTTTAAAAATAATTTGGCGCAGCTTCTATTTTAATAGATATTTTGATTTTTTTTGACTTTGAGCAAAGATATCTCAAAAACCACATAACCAAATTTGCCAATTTTTTTTTATTTGAATTCTACAAATTCGTAGAATTCTAATAAAAAAATTCATTAAGTTTGATCAGGTGGGTGTTAATATATCTTTGCTTAAATTTCAATTTTTTTTGTTTTTCTGGAGGTATGAATACCAAATGTGGGAAGTACGATTACTAGCCCCCTATTTATTTTGTTTATATTAATTTATTTTTATTTTTTTTTAAAGAATAGTAAAATAATTATTTATAAAGAGCAAAATAATAAAATATAATAGAAAACTATACAAAATACTTTATCTATAAGGTCAAAAATTTTATTAATTATTTTATATTCAGAACTACAAATTGTAATATATTGGGTAAAAGTCAGCTTTACCTAATATATATATTACTAGAAAATATTTCTACATAGCAAAAAAATAAGCAGAATGCTAAACAATTATAGGTTATTTGCTGATAATTAAAATATCTACTAAAAATAAACCAATAGTTAGACAAACCTTTTATAAATATTTAAAAATTAATTAGATCTAATTTAAAATCTTTCAAACTCTAGTATAAATTTGTTTATTAATAACAATTTTGTTTAATTATATTTGAAAGTTTTGACTACAATTGCAGATTGGCTAGAAACTGCATTTAGTTATATTTGAAAGTTTTGACTATAATTGCAGATTGGCTAGAAACTGCAACATTTTGTCTAATATATTAATTAACAAATTCTAATTATTCTTATTATTTTTATTTAGTAGATAAAAATAATTTGTAAATACAAACTGCCTAGACATGATTTGGTGCTTAGAAATCATAAAAATATATGAAATAGTTTAAAAAACTATAAAAAAATATAGTATATATAGAATCTATACCAAATTATTTTGGGAACTTTAAGTAAATATATTGTTTTATTTAATTTATTTTAATAACTTCAAAATAATTTAATATTATTAATTGAAAAATAATTAAAAAAATTATTTGAATTAATTAAATATAATTTAATAATTTTAAAATATAGCAAATTATTGCAAATAAGTTTAAAATAATTCAAAATAATTAAAATGAATTTATAATTCAAATGCAATAAAATAATTATATCAAATTCAAATTATTGTAAATTAGTTTAAACTATTTCAAATTTTATAAAAATAATAAATATATAATATTTAATTCTATATTAACTTTTTATTAATTTTAGTAATATTAATATTTATAAAGCTATTATAATTAATCAAATATACTAATTAGATTTAGAATTATTTAAATATCAAATTTATTTTACATTGGATCTGTTAAAAGAACAATATAGTGCTTTAATTCTAAATATAATTGATAATAGATTAGCTAATATTTCAAGATTTCTGGAACCTAAGATTTTTAAAAATAGAATTCAAATACTTGCTAGAATAACTGCTAATGAATATTGTAATTTTATAAAGGTCATAATATTTGTTTTGGTTAATTTAAATATAGTTAAATTTATTTAAAAAAAAATTATTGAATCTTTGTAAAAATTAAAAAAATATATACAGTTGCACCCTCCTAAGTGCATACCCCTCGGGACCATAGTGAAAAAAATACAAAATATGCACTTAGAGGAGGTGTGCACTTAGGGAGATTAAATTTTATAATTGTTATATGAGTTGGGACCAAGCAGGGGCATGTATATTAGAGGAGTTTTTCATATACCATGCACTTAGGGAATGTGCACTTAGGGGGATCTGACTGTATATTTTATGTCAATCTTGAAAATTTTTTGAAAGTGATTTAAATAAATTTGAGATAATTAAATTGTTTTAAAACTGTGCAAATTAGTATAAATTATTTTAAATTATTTTAATTAAATAATTTTATTAGTAAATATTAATATAGTTTTATTTATTTAGAATTTAATAATAAATTGGGCTCATCAATTTATTAATTTTTTTAATACATATTCTATATTAAAACTAACATTTTTAAAATTACATTTATGAATCTATTATACAACTGATTTAATTAAAAAATATAGTACTTTAAATAAATTTTCTACAGAAATTTATAAAAGTCTTTATAAAGATTTTATTAAAAAACTATATTATTTAACTAATAAAACAAAATATAAAGAATTAAATAATAAAAATAATAATAACTGTTTAATTTTTTAATAATATTTATAATATTTTTATAAAAGATAACAAATTTATTTATTTTAAATAAATTCAAAGACAGGCTATAGTATCAAAATTATTATTAATCAAACCAAAAATTTTAAACCTATAAATCTTTTTAAATTTATTAAATTAATTTCGATATTTGGTTTAAATAATAATTAGCAATTTATTAATGACAAATTAGAAATTATAGACCAAATTCTAAAATATATTTTGGGCTTAAATATTTTTTTATTATTTAAAAATATATTTTAGTTTAACAAACTAAAAAAATATAGATGATTATATTATTTAAATATATAGCTCAGTAATTTTAGAAAATAGATTTATAATTAGAGCAATAGATAATTTTTATAAAAAAGTCTGGTATACAGGCAGGGAATAAACTAAATTAGAATAATATAGGTTGCTCTATTTTTAGCAACAAAATATTGATCAGACTATTCTAGATTTTTTCTGATTATTCTATATACTCATCAGCTTTGTGCAACTAGCTAATAAAATTCCAAGAATTTTATTATAGTTTATAGTTTTGTACAGTCAGACCTCTCTAAGTGCACCCTCTATAAGTGCACACCCTCTCTAAATGCACGCTCAAGTGCCAGCCCAAATATATACTTGACCTCCATAAATGCACTTTTTCTTATTATTCTCTATATGCACGTTATTAAAATGTGGTCCCAAGGGCGTGCGTTTAGAGAGGTCTGACTGTAGTCTATACATGTTCATACTAATAAATATCAATTAGCAACTAGAGATCTTGGTACATATTTTGGTCTTAATTAAATAATAACAATCACTAGACTTTGTTTTTTTAAATCAGATCATAGAAGTAGCAACCACAATATTGAGAATTTTTCTTAACAAAGATATTATACCTTAATAGATAGGAAAGATTGAGAAGTTTGTTATATTGGTATAATAACTAATGAAGACATTAATTAAAATCAAAGAATGTATTAATATTAAAATACTAAAAAAAGTCTTATTTTATTATAGGTAAATATAAAAATACATGGTAGGGTTAGGGTTTTTTTCTGTGCATCTAAGATCGATTTCATTCTTATTAGGACTCCTCAGTTAGATGTAGCTATTTGTAAAGTTGTTAAAGTACAAAAGTTTAGTCTGAAAACTGTCTAATTTATAACTTTCCAAACTATTACAAATTTCTAATATAAAATACTATTTTTTATTTAAAAACTTATTGATATACCAATCAAAATCTTTAATTTTAATTATATAATTTTATTTTAAAAGTTAATTACACTTACTTTATTAAATTACTTAATTTGGGTTAATTTTAAATATTAATTTACTCTAATTAAATTAAACTTTTTAAATTAATTCTTATTTATGCATTAAATAAATTTTAATTAAAGGATTTTATAATTTATTGCTATGGCTTTATATTGCTAGTCCCTATAAGTCACGTGGCTATAGTAATAATATATAGGATCAGCAGTTTGTATTACATAGAATTAGCAGTTTGTATTACATAGGATTGGCAGTTTGTATTACATAGGATTGGCAATTTGTATTACATAGGATTGGCAGTTTGTATTACATAAGATCAGACGTTTATGTTCTATAAGATTGTGTCATTTTATTTAATTGTGTAATGTTACTTAATATAGAGTTTGAACTGGTTTTATTTTTCATACGTTAAACCTGAGTTTAATCAGTTTTAACATATGAAAAATATAACCAGTTCCAAACTTTAACTCAACAGATTAAGTTAAAGGTAGGAGTTAGTATATACTATTATATAGTATAATGAAGAGCGATGCATAATAAACACACAATGTAGTATCTACTGCTAAAAGTTTTTATAACAAGTATACTAATTCACTAAAAGTAAGCTAAAAATAGTGATGATTTATAGTAAGAAAATTATAACTGATACTTTACAATAAAAGGGAAAATAAATGCTTCGCTTTTTAATATGAAAGATGCACATTTTAGAACCTACTCTATTATATCAGAGGCATATCACAGGTTGAATCAATGAATAATGAGTACATATCGGGAGACAAATCTCCTAATATATACCCATTATTCTACCATAGATCCGCCAAATAACTGTAGCATATTGGTTAAATATCGGAAAATAAATTGCTAATGGTAATATAACAGTAATATTCTGGGACATCCTGGTATCTTACTCTTAGTCCAAATAGTGTTAAGAGGAAAATACTAGGATGTCCCAGTATGTTACTGTAATATTACAATTATTAATCTAACTCGCGGATTTATGATAGAATAATGAGTACATATCGGGAGATTTGTCTCCTGATATATACTCATTATTCAACAGGAGAGAACATTGTTGTTACTTGACTGATTTTATACACGGTGTAAAACACATAAAAAATGATTTTACAATACTTGATCAGACTTGATCAGTCAGCTAGTACATGTTATGATTAGAATCCCACACCATTTTTTATAATTAAAAATGGTATGGGATTCTAATCATAATATGTACTAGCTGACTGATCAAGTCCGATCAAGTATTGTAAAATCATTTTTTTATGTGTTTCACACTGTGTGTAAAATCAGTCGAGTAACAACAACATTCTCTCCTGTTCCATTATTTATTGATTCAACCTGTGTATATTATATTAACTAGTAATATAAACCAAACCCAAACAATTTGTAACTTTACCTAATTTGGAATTTTTCTGCACAGTCTAAGATCGATTTCGTCTTTATTGGGACTCCTCAGTTAGACGTAGCTATTTGTAGAGTTGTTAAATTACAAAAGTTCAGTCTGAAAACCATCCAATTTATAACTTTCCAAACTATTACAAATTCCAAATGTAAAACACTATTTTTCTTTGAAAAACTTTATTAATATACCAATCAGAATCACTGATTTTAATTAAATAATTTTATTTTTAGAAGTTAATTAAATCCTTTATTAAATTACTTAATTTGGATTAATTTTAAATATTAATTTACACTACTTAAATTAAATGTTTCAAATTAATCCTTATTTATGCATTAAATAAATTTTAATTAAATTAATTTTTAATTTATTTACATAAATCGTTAAACATAATGTATACAAATTATTTATTTATATACTAAATTAATTATTAATTAATTAATTATTAATTAATTTATTATCGTTTGTGTTTAATTAAATTCCTAATTTATTTATATTTCAGAAATTAAATGCATATAATTACCAAATTTAGTCACAATCCGATCTGAAGATAAGGGCCCCAAATTTAGTAATTTCGATCTGTACATTTAATTAATTAAAAATTTTCGAATATATTAGATATTAAATAAACATCTAATTAAACTAAATATCCAAATAGGGTTTTTCTGCGCAGTCTAAGATCGATTTCATCCTTATTGGGATCCTCAGTTAGACGTAGCTATTTGTAGAGTTGTTAAATTACAAAAGTTCAGTCTGAAAACTGTCTAATTTATTACTTTCCAAACTATTACAAATTCCTAACGTAAAACACTATTTTTCTTTAAAAAACTTTATTGATATACCAATTGGAATCCCTGATTTTAATTAAATAATTTTATTTTTAGAAGTTAATTAAACTTCCTTATTAAATTACTTAATTTGGATTAATTTTAAATATTAATTTACTTTAATTAAATTAAACGTTTTAAATTAATCCTTATTTATGCATTAAATAAATTTTAATTAAATTAATTTTTAATTTATTTACATAAATAGTTAAACGTAACGTATACAAATTATTTATTTATATACTAAATTAATTATTAATTAATTAATTATCGTTTGTGTTTAATTAAATTCCTAATTTATTTATATTTCGGAAATTAAATGCATACAATTACCAAATTTAGTCACAAACCCGATCCGAAGACAAGGGCCCCAAATTTAGTAATTCCGATCCGTACATTTAATTAATTAAAAATTTCCGAATATATTAGATATTAAATTAACATCTAATTAAACTAAATATCCGAATAGGGTTATTTAATATATATATATATATATATTATACCTTAACTGTTTAGGGTTAATTTAGGGTTATTTAGAAAAGAATATAGTGGTTTCTTTTTTAGGAATTAATTATACTATATTTAAACTTAATTTATACTTATTTAGGCTTAATTTATCCTTAATTAGAAATTAATATTACCAAATATAGAAACAATGTTAAAACATTTATTCCGAAACTATTGTTTATTATAGTTAGGGTTAGTATAGGGGTTAGGGTAGGGGTTCCCACTTCGTTAGAAGTGGGCCTCATCCTTTATTTTAAATTTCTTTCCCTATGATTTTACTGTTTAAAGAAGAAAAAATATATTGTCCTATTTTAAATAGTTCAATATTTTTGACTTTAAACTTTAAACTTACTCTCTTTACAGATGAGTATGTAAAACCTTCTTTTTTGCTTTATTTAGTATATCAATTATTGCTTGTCCGCTTCTAACAAGTAATGCGATTCTAAGTACTCGATTAGACTGTACCGAAGCGTTGCAGTTATATATCTTTAAAACTTGTTTTAACATTTTAACAAGTATCGCTCTTTCTGGAGTATTATTTAAAGGTAATATAAAGTCGACTTTATTAATAAATTCATTATCTTTATATTTTAATACCTTTAGTAATGCTTCTCTCTGGTTATAATCATTTTTACTTAGAAAATTATTAATTTCAATTATGGGATATTTCCTATTTCTTAAAAAATACTTAAATTCATGTAAAGCATTATTATAAGATTTAAGGTCACCAGAGTTACGGATAAGACGAATATTTTCACCCTGTATCCAGGAGTAGCGATAATTATATGGATAAAAGGATTGAGTATCTGTGTAAGCATGGACATTAGTTGGTTTATTATATGGCGAAACCAACACGTATCCATAATTATAGCTGGTATCCTCGTGCAAACTAATACCCATTTCTAGAGTTAAATCTAGAAAATTAATTTTATTTGCACAGGTACCTTCTAACTCGAAGTTTGAAGGAATAGCACAAGCTTCAATCCTATTAGCCACGAAATCGCAACCATAGGCATCATCTAAGATTGCAATAACATCATCTAGATATGACCTTACGTATAAAACACTATTAAATATTTTATTATCGAGAGGGCCAAATGCATCGATGAGAATTCTTTCCATATACAAATTGGCTGCTACTGGTGAGACTGAACTACCCATAGCTAGTCCTTTATATTGTTTATACCAATTATTTTGGTATTTGATGAAAGAATTTGAGTTAATCCATTTTAATAAATTAATATCAAAATCGACGATTGTTTTAGGTACTTTTAACATAAGTAACATTTCTTCTAATCTTATATACAAATCGTCTAGATCTATATTTGTATACATACTACTAATATCCCACGTATACAGACTAGCAGTAACTGGTAACTTCAATTTTTCAACTTCATTTATAAGTTTAATTGAGTTAGGAAGAATATAACCACATCTATGTAAATGATTTGACTATTTTTTTGCCAAATATTTAGATACGTCACTAGTAATTCATGAATAGCTTGGACTAATAGGACGACTTGAGATAGGGTTTTTATGCAGCTTTGGAAGTATATAAAAATAAGATCGTTTAAATTGATATTTAATAATTCGTCCCAAGCTTTTCTTTTTATATGCTCCAATTTGCAATTTTCGATAATTGCAAATAATTCTGCATAGACTTCAATTGTATTTAATGTCCAATTTCTTCACATATTTAAATATACAGATTTATTACCTAAATATTTTTTGACTTGATAATCATACCAGTCGAAATCCATTATGGTAAGTCCCATATTTTTATCTGCACACGTTACTACTAAATTATTCTCAACCAAAAAATCAAAGGCTTTTTCAAGCTTTTTATTTATACCAAACTTTGACTTGTTTTGAAAATTATTTTTATTTATTTTATTAATGCTTTGACGAGATATTATATCAAAGCTAAAATCTAAAATTTTTTCGTTTACATAAAATAAAGATACATCATTCGTTTTAGCTTTATTTAAACTATTTTTGAATTGTTTCTTTATTTCTTGCCAGCCTTTTTGGTATTGCTGAAAGGAACAGTATTTGGTAAGTTGGAAGTTAGCACCACAATTTAAACTTTTCCAAACATACATAGGCAAATATTTCAAGGAAGAAATGTTGTTTACACTTACGCCTTTTGGGGTTTTTTGCCTTTCGGCTTTGGGCCCTTTGGACGTTTTGACTATAGTTGTTTGTTGGGTTGAGAAGTAGGTTTTTTGGATTTTGCCTTTTTGGCGCTTTTCCTTTCCCTTTTTCTTCTTCCTTGTCCTTTTTTCTTTTTTTGCTTGATACTTGGTTCTGTATGTTCCCAAATATCTGAGTTAGTATTTTCTGATAGTATAGTTATATCACTATCATTATCATTGCCTACCATGGAAGGAGTATCTCCCAATATTTTTTTGGCCTGAAACGTATCAGCAAATTTTACAAACTCATCATAGTTGAACTTCGCGATATTACTGGTCATATCTATCCAGTATTTTTCGGGTTCATTCTTGGGGACGGTATGGTTTTCAATCCCCTTACTATTTAGCAAATTAGTACCCGCCGCATTTAATTCTTAATTAAATTCTTTTGCTAGCTTATCTCTAGCTTCTCGGAGAGTAATGACCTTATCAGTCAATGTAGCTACACAATGCTCTTGGAGCTTCTCATGTACTTCTGTGTTGATTTTGGTTACAACTTCGGACTCAATTTTTCCTGGTACTTTTAATTTTAAGTCGTGTAGACTACCAACTACACTTTTTGAGACTTTTTCAATTTTAGCCTCTGCAGTATCGAGAGCACGCGAAATGCTTACATACTTTTGTTTGTACACAGAAAGAACTGGCAAAGAATAGTCAGCAGTATTCTTTGCTTCTGCATAAATTTGGGCAGTAGCCTTTCCTTTTTCTTTTTTAGAAGAAGTAGTTTGGGCCGCCGAAGTAGAACCTTGAGAGATGTCAAGTTCCATTTTTTGTAGTTTTTTATTATTAAAAGATTTAAGAGTTGTGTTTTAGTTGTTTTAGGGTTAGGGTTTTTCTGCGCAGTCTAAGATCGATTTCGTCCTTATTGAGACTCCTCAGTTAGACGTAGCTATTTGTAGAGTTGTTAAATTACAAAAGTTCAGTCCGAAAACCGTCCAATTTATAACTTTCCAAACTATTACAAATTCCTAACGTAAAACACTATTTTTCTTTGAAAAACTTTATTG
>CAJVPU010002167.1:0-11127 GCA_910591775.1 Dentiscutata heterogama | reverse complement strand
ATGGTAGATGAGGTGACCAATACAATATATGACACAGAGTGGAAAAGGTTCATAGAAAAAGAAAGTAATCTCGAAAGCAGCAAACTAGAAAAAGATTACGAGTGGAGAGATACATGGGGCCTAATAAATGAAGTAAAAGGGCAGAGATGCATAAGCACAAAGCAAAGCAGCATATGGTCTTTTCGAGTCAAAGCCCTAAACCAAATGTTACCAACACTAACAAAGTTGCACATTAGAAACCCAGAAGTTTATAAAAGTAATACTTGCATAGCATGTTTAAAGGAGCCAGAAACACAAGATCACCTCGCAACATGCGAAATATATGAGAGACTCTGGGAAAAACTCGAAAAAGAGGTGGTGGAGGAATTTCAGAAAGGAAAAAGAAAGGAAAAGGCCAAAGAAAACTCTCCAAAGCTAACAAAATATCTGCCGAACCACGAAGAAACCTTCTTCGGTACAGAAAGAAAAACGAAGCTAGAAAAGAGGAAAAGACTCATTCAAGGGATAATAAACAAAGGCAAGAACAAAGAAGAGAGACTCGATCTGAGGAAAATGCTCCGAATTTTCCATAAGAAGTTCTTCGAACGAATCTGGAAGTTCCGATGCGAAGTAATTGTAGAATGGGAAGAAAGGCAAAAAATCACCCGTGAAAGGAAAAGAAGGTATGAGAAGGCTCAAGGGAGAAGGACAAAGAAAAAGAAACAGAAGATAGATGAGCTAGATAAGGAGGAACTCGAAGCGTCAGGGACGAAACAGGAAGCAGAGAAAGAATCATATAAAGAAAAAGCGCAAAAAGTATATAATGAAGCAAAAGCATACATAGTAAACTTCATCCAAAGAGCGGTTAGGCCCATTTGGACATCCCTGACAAGGCCAAGTAAAAGTGAATAATGGTAATCTTGACAAGCTAACAACAGGCTTTTGTTGATCTTGCAGATAAGCTCTAGTGAGTTAGAGCCCTGTAGGGGAGAGAACATGTTGTTGAGGCAGATCGCACTTAGGTGCTTTTAGTAACCGAGTGAGTCTTTATTGTGTAAGAGGTGGTAATAACTAGAAGTAATTTTAGTATACATGTACATTTATAAATGTAGTATCTCTCAAATAATAAAGGCAGGATTGCCAAAAAAAAAAAAAAAAAAAAAAAATATTTGATACTATTATAAAAGCAATTAAGAATAAAATTGCTCAAAAATTATTTTTTATGGATGAACCTGGAGAAACTAGAAAACATTTTTATATAATATAATCTTAGCTTATATAAGATCAATAGAAAAAGATTTAAATAGAATTGCAATTGCTATAGCATTATCAGAAATTGCTGCTTTATTAATAAGTAGTAGAAGAACTGTTCATTCAAGATTTAGAATTCTATTAGATAATATAGATAATAAAACAATATTAAATATTAAAAAGCAACCTGAATTGGCAGAATTAATTAAGATTGCTAAAGTTATTCTATGGAATGAAGCACTAATGATGAATAGGCTTGCTTTTGAGGCAGTTGATAAAACTTTTAAAGATATATTGGAAAATAATAAACCTTTTAAAGAAAAAATTATGATTCTTGGTAGTAATTTTAGGCAAATTTTGCTTATAGTAATTTGAGGTACTCAAGGTCAAGTTGTTGATGCATGTTTAAAATTTTTAGTTCTTTGGAAGAAATTTGATATTTTGAAATTAAAAATTAATATAAGAAATTAACAAAATAATAATAAACAAAAAAAATTTACTAAATTTATATTAGATTTTGGTAAAAAAAAAGTATTAGTGCATTCTGATATTGGTGAAGATTTTATACAATTGCCTAATAGTATAGTTTTAAATAGTAAAAATCTTAATAATTTAATATTAGAAATCTTTACTGATATTATTATAAACTATTAAAATAAGGACTTTATTAAAGATAAGATAATTCTTATAACTAAAAATGTTGATGTTAAATATATTAATTAACAAATACTTTAACAAATTCCTAGCAAAAAATTTGATTGTTATTTTGCTAATTCAGTTTAGAATAAAGATTCAGTTGACTCAAGTCTTTATCCTATTGAATTTCTAAATACTTTAACACCAAGTGGAATGCTATCTTATTATCTGGTACTAAAAGAAGATGTATTTATTATTTTTTTACATAATCTTAATCCTTCAGAAGGATTATGTAATGGTACATGTCTAATTGTAAAAAATTGTCATAAAATTCTTATAGATGCTAAAATCTTAACAGGAGTTAATCAAGAAAAATGAATTTTTTTACCTTGAATAAAATTGATACTATCAGATACTAATCTTCTATTTAAATTAGTAAGAAAACAATTTCTAATTAAATTATCTTTTATAATGATAATTAACAAAGCTTAAAGTCAAACAATTTCTATTATGGGATTATATTTACCTTTACTCATAGACAATTAATTATATGTAGCTTTGTTAAGAGTTATATCAAAAGATAAAATTAAAGTTTTAGTTAAAGAAGGGCATATTAAAGGCAAAGAAGGTGTATATACTAAAAATATTGTTTATAAAGAAGTTTTTTTGTAATAATTTTATTTTGTATATAAAATAATTTGTATATAATATTAAAAATATTTTATTAATTAATTAATTTATATATGGAATTATTTATTTGTAGCCATGGCTACATGTAGCCGTATTTAATAATTCTGCAATAACTTGAAATTTTACTAGAGTAACCCCTGTCATGTAACTAAGTAAAAATGCTCCTCCCGCAATTTTACCCTACTCTAACTCCAAACCCTAACTCTAACCTAACCCTAACTTTAGTTCTAACCCTAACCCTAATGTTAATATGGCTGCAAAATTTTTCTATAAAAAAACTATTTTAATAGTATGGCTACAAATAAATTAATTCTTTATATATAGCCTTAAAAATATTATTATTTAATTAATTATATATTAAATAAAAAAAAATTACAAAAAAATTAGAATCTCATATCTAAAACAATACTCAAGTCTAAGAATTAATACTAAAAATTATAAAAAAAATTAAACTTTTATATTCAAGACAACACTCAAGCCTAAGAGCTAATATAATTTAGATCTAAGAATTAGAAAAAAAATTAGAACTTCATATTTAAAGCAATGCTTGAACCTAAGAACTACTATAATGTAATTTAAGCCTAAGAATTAAAAAAAAATTAAAACCTCATACCCGGGGCAACGCCCGGGCCTAAGAGCTAGTTATAAATATATTTGGCAAAAAAACAAGGTTTCTGTAAAGGATATAGCTTTAGGTATCTTTAAACCAACTTTTTATTTTACAATTAAAAAAAATTTTTTAATTGGAGCAAATTATTTTGACTAATTAACGTACCCAATCTGGCACATTTAAGAGATACCTATTTTTAAGCATTGTAGACTTCATGTACTCTGGCATTATTATAAAATATTTCCTCCTTGAGTCAATTCAGGGGTAAACGTCGAAGCAAGTCGGATCGGATAGTCGTTAGCATCCCTAGTCACGAACACTATTTTTTCTTTAAAATTCGCTAATTATAAGTAATTCTATTGGTAGATCCAGCGGTTACGCATCTACAATTTAGTATTGCATTGTACATCAAACTGATTTTTACCGATTTATAGGCAGAAGACATCTGATCTCGGCTTTCTGCTACTTTTAAAGAAATGATTTAAACCACGGTTTAAACCATAGATCAAAGTTATAGTCTAAGCTATACAGTGCTAAAATTCGTCAATTCTGTGAATATAGAGATTCAGACATGCCCAATTTTTTTTAAATAAATATATAATCAACACAGAAAGTAACGCCCGATTTTAACTTGCGTTAAAAAATAAATCAGGTGTTAATTCTTGGCGATTATACATAATTAAATTTGCATCGAGTAAAACAATTGCATAGTCTTTATAGATTAATACAAGGCTAATGCTGATCAATGTTGAAAATTCGTTGTGATGTATTGTTTTTTTGCACAAAAATTAACAATTATTGTATAATTGCACAAAAAATAAAATAACATTCCTGTATAAAAAATTTCTTGCATAAAATGTTTGTGCCGAATTTTCAATACTGATGCTGATAACTTTATTGACAGTACCGAGCCCGATATCCCGAATATGTGTTTCTCTTCTCACGAATCGTCTATAATAATATATCTATTTTTTATCATTGGTTAAATTCTTTCCAACTTTTAGGATAGCATATGATTTTACTTTGTCACGCAAAATATGATCTAACACCAATACAATTAAATGGTGAACCTTGTAACTGACTTATTATGTTTATAATAAGTAAGTAGTGTTGGCCATTTTAGGTCATATCCAACTTTATATGACCAAGGTAGTCATAATAACGTATATAAGTCATATAAATGTGAACACGTGTACACAAAAATTAGGACACAACGATTAGATATTTTGTGACATTGATGTTTTAAGTAGAAAGACAGACGGCATCCATAATTTACGTTAAACCTGTACTGTATTATATAGAAATAGGGACCTTGATTATAATACCATATGGGTTGTTGCCTAGCAAATCGGGGCTTAGAAGCAAATTTTTATTTGTAAATATCAACGATTAATGGGCCTTTTCAAAGTGTATTTACTAGTAGATTTGTAGGTGCAAATTTTCGTATTGTAATTGTATTATATTAATTATGCATGTGTACTAAATTAGAAATAAAGTAAAAAATATATTATGCAATAGAATTAATTTAGAATAAAGCAAAAATAGATTTAGAAAATAGGATTAATTTGGAATAAACAAAAATAATGAGGCTTATGTGGCTAATAAAATAAAACTTCGATAAATTTGTTGGTAATTAAGTGTTAACAAAAAAGCAATTGACCTTTTGCACTAAAAAAGTTAAAAATGACTTCGTCACAGAAGGGACCGCCTATACGCAATTCTTGAATGTGTAACAGGTTGATGGCACACTAACCAACCACAATGATTTTTTTATTTCAGTAGGTACAGTGCATTCATAAAATTTCTTTTTAACGAAAAGCATTGGTACAACTAGTCGTTTGTTTGGATAAATGCCGACTAACCAAAGGTGCCGGAAATAAATTCAATTAAAGGACATAAAGTCCGCAGAATAAATTATGAGTAATTTTAGTTAAGTAAATCGAACTGAATCGATGATATGTTCCCAGAAAACTACCAAGTGAGACCATGCCGGGTATCATCACAACAGTAGCACAAGCGAAAAGCAGCATCAGCCGGTGGTTTCCGGTTTGCTCAAAGCAGGCCAGCTGTTAAATAGGAATCAGAAGACTACCGTGTGTAGCAAGAGAGGTTGGGTCGAGAAATTTGTTAGCCGAGACTATTGTGCCAAAGTGGAAAAGGGTGTCGAAAGAATCTTGCTGTCAGTTATTTATATACTGATTGTGGTCGGTGGCTTTTTTATTACGTCTCTCTGGTTGCGTGTCGATTCATGCAATTTAACTAATTGATTTGTTCTTTGATCCCGACACATACCTTTCGTTCCGTGAACTGAGGGCAGGGATTGTAGCACATGGCATGTAATGCCAGCTAGTTCTTTATCTTTCGATCCGTTGACTCTTGTCAACATACATGAAAACTTCCACCATGTATTTCATCAACCATCCTGTATTTTGAATAGTTTCTGCTTTTCTTTTGTGACTTGAAGACATAATTTAATTTGTAAAATTCTTAGTTCATTTATTATAAAAACTATTTTAAAAAGAGTTGACCATACTTAATATGTAAGAAAAGTATATTATAGTAATTTTGAAAATATGTAAGAATAACAAAGCTTATAAAGTTTAATTATAAAAGTAAAATGTCTTTAACATTAAAGAACACTAGTATTATTCTGTTTAGGATATGATTCAGTATAGATTGTGAGAAAAGTTTTTTTTATACTAAGAACTTTTTATCGTTAACCTCAAATATGTAATTTAGAAATTTAAAGATTATGCAGAATTAGCCAATTAGTTTTTTTGTTAAACTTTAAAAAAATTTTTTATTATAAAGATTTAGTGCAAAATTGCATAGCAGATTTAAAGAACAATATTCATTAAATTTTGCCTTTTTATCATACCTTCTCTTTTTTCTATTTGACGTCTACGATTCTGACTATCTACAAATCTTATTACATCTCTTGATTCTGATCGTGTTCTTAGAGGTAATATCCAAATATCATTATTTCTTTCTACTATATTATGAAGAATTAGTGCTATGTCTATAAATTTGGTAGCAAGTTTAGTATCATTAGTTCTTATTTCTTTTAAAAATTGAAATAGATTTTTTAATCTACCAAATGCCTGTTCCACTACAACCCGTGTCTTATTATGTTTTTTGTTAAATCGAATTTGTCGTTGAGTAGGTAATTTAAATGATGGAATACACCATTTTGAAATAGGATAAGCAGAATCAGCGAGAATATAGTCATCATATTAAAATAAATTATTTCGTTGAATATATAGTGATGAATTTGAAAAAACTTTAGCATCATGTACAGATGCTGGCCATCCAATATCATAATTAATAAATTGGCCTAAATGGTCTACAACACCTTGTACATGAATAGCATATCGTCGTTTTCTATTAATATATACATCTTTGTTTGGTTTATTAGGAGCTTCGAACAAGTAAATATGAGTACCATCAATAATACCAATTACATTAGGAAATCCTTCTATTTGTTCAAATCCATGAATAACTTGTTGCCTGTAATCATTTCATGGCCAAACAACATATTGTGCTCGTAAAGATTGAATAGCAATAATAATTCGTTCTGAATATTTAATAACTGATCCTTCTGAAATACCAAATCTTGTTGCAATGTCCCAGATAGTAGATTTTCTACCTAATAAAAATAAAACAACAGAAAGTTGTAATTCAATTGGCCTTTGACGACTATTAAAAACTAAATTATTCTTAATCATATCTATAATTTTCCAAAAAGTTTGCTTATTCATTCGTAATGCTATTCGAAATCTTTTTTCATCATATTTAAAAAGAATATTTCTATACCAAAAATTGGACTTGGGTATAGTATCAGTATAAGAAGTAGATAGTCTATTATATAAATATTTTCGAGCAACAATATTTATAATTTGTTCATCTTCACTAGATGATTCTGTTGAATTATTGGAATTACTTTCGCTACTTGATTCTGTTGAATTATTGAAATCACTTTCGCTACTTGATTCTGTTGAATCTCTAATTAAATGAGATAGTAAATGATTATTCATAGCGATAAAAAGTTTTAATTAAATAAAAGGTTGAAAATAAAAATATATCAAATTTTGTATTATAATAAAAAAACCTATTAAAATCAAAATTTAGAAATAATTATTTTAAATTTATTGGTAACGGCAAAATAAACAAAGCCATAATACATATATGTTCGTCATTTAAAATTTATATCATTTTAAAAGTGACATATGTCATCTACAAATTTAAAGTAAAGTATGTACATTATTTTTTAATCGGTAAAATTTTATTATGCAGATAATTTTTTGCTAACATCCAAGAATCGACAAATTTTGTAATCGGCGAAGAACATTATATTATAATTCTGGTTTGTAGGTTTTAACATTTAATTGGATAAGATCCTTAATGTGATCTAGAGGGAAAATTAATTACGACATTTGTTATGCGCATAACCGAAAAATTACGACATTTGTCATAATCGATATTTTTTATCAGGAGACCGATATTACGAATAATCGAAAAAATTAATTACAATACATGTACCGGTATGATGTGAGAATTTGTTCTGATTGGCTCGTCAACGAAGTGACGAAGCCAATATTATTGCGAGTCTGTGACGTACATTTTAGCTCATTTATTAGTTTTTTGAGCGTAATGTTTTCCCTTGAGTCTGTCATAGCGAAAATGACGTTATAGTGTGTTAATAATCAGAGTGATCGTCATTTTCAATGACGTATGTAATGAGTATTTAAGTAATGCTTAGTAAAAGTAAAAGGGTAATTTTAGTTTCACCATTTGCCCACCTTGCATTATTAGGCTGGTTCTTCCCTTACCCACCCTCCCTTAGCATATAAGGAATAATAGGAGAGAGGGAGGAAACCAAATAACGTATGTATAAGATGCAGGACGTCTTATATTTAAGATAAGTTTTTTCTATTTCTTTACGTCAATATGAATCCAATCCTCTCATAGAAACGCTGAAAGTTTTTCATTTTTAGCGTATCTTGATTCAATTATCGATTAAGTTATTTGGTTTCGGGCATACCAAGGCTCTGCGACTTTATGGTACAAGGACCTTGTGAGTTGATTTGTGACCACTGTCAGTGACCACACAATTCTCTTTGGACCCGAAGACAGTAACAATTGGCTAACTGTGAAGGCTCTACGGCTGTATTACAGTGCAAAGACCTTCAACTCTAAGGGATCCTCGGCTGTGTTACAGTGCAAAGACCCTTAAGAGGAAAGTAGTACAAACTATCGCTATTGGAATATTTTAGCTCATGATAAGTCATGATAAATATGTCTCAAGCTGACTAGAATAACAAATTCTGTAACAGAAAGGATATTTAAAAACTCTTTAGAAATTACAATAATTCCAATACAAAATTAATTCACTACGTTTTTGATTATCAGAATGACGAATGAGTTTTTAACATAGGAGAAATTACAATAATTCTAATACTGCAATATAACTCAATATTAACTATGTCTATTGTTACTGGAATAGCGTTTTACTGTAGTTTGTGATGGGAGTTGAAGTCATAATAATTCCGATGCAAACTAACTTAATAAATACATATTTCGATTAACCCGAAGAAAGTTTTGTAATAAAATTTTAAAGTAATGAACGATTTTCGAAAAATTCCTGTGACGAAGACACAGGCAAAAAGCTAGTTAATATAATGTAAGAAGCATATATCAATTTTGTGCTAAAAACTTTTAATTTTTTACTCATATTTGTAATTTAATATTACAGTATTACATAGATCTTAAATCACATTAGATAAAAATTACAGGACCGCTTAAGTTTTTGCATTATCACTATTTCACTCTATCTAATCATTTTCTTCAATTTCACTATCCTTTTTACATTTATATTTGAATTCAAGCTCTGCCATTTGTAATTTATGATCCATTTCCATTTGTTTAGTAAGTCTTTCATTTTCCATCTTTAATTTTTCACGCTCTAAGTCTATTCTATTTTGTCTTTCCGTAACTTTTTCTTTAAACTCTTTATTAAATTTTTCACGCTCAAAATCGATTCGTGCAAATGCGGCTGAAGTTTTCTCTTTGGCCCTTTCTTCTTTCATACCTATTGCCTTTTTTTTTGCTTCTCTTAAATAGCTTAATTCATCTAGGAAAAGTTGATCCGTATCGCTTATTTTTCTTTTTTTCTTATCTTTATTATCATTATTACTGGCTGTAAGCTAAAAAATATAATAATCTAAATTAGTATAGATCTTGCTGGCCGAATTTTTAATCGCCAATTAATAATTACTTTAATTTATACAGATTTGCTTGTTAATTGATAATTGTATCCATTTATAACAATTGTGACGGATTAAAATGAATTCGGATTAAAATGAAATATTGCACAATGTAAAAAACAGACAAGCTACTGAAAAATAAAAGTTTTTGAGGTGTATTTTTTAGAGTTAGGGGTCGGGTTTGAGGTTAATTTTAGGGTAACATTTATTAATAAACAAGTATTAGTAGGTTTTAGAGGATTACAGCTGTTTTCATAAATTCTGGGACACCTAAAAATTTTCTCGTTTCCCGAAACCTTTTCGATCTCATTCTAAAAATCACCTACCTTTTCGGAAACTATTTCGCTGTACTTGGAACTTCGATATGGAGACAGCGAAGTAATTTCCGAAAAGTTAAATGATTCTAAGAACAAGATCGAAGAGGTTTCGGGAGACGAGAAAATTTTTAGGTGTCCCAGAATTTATGAGAACAGCTGTAATAATAAAAATTTATTTCATTTTCATTATCGGTATGATCCGCAACATTTAATAAAAAGAGGCTAAATCTATAATCAACATACCTTGTCTTTTTCATCTGAAGATAAAGACCAAATTAAATAATCTGGATTGATGTTTTCTCTACTACCAAATAAACGATCCATTTTTTCTAAATATGGCCATTTAGATGTTGCTTTACCAGTAACTTCCTTTCTTTCATTAGAATATTTCGTCTTAAGGTTTTGTAACTTAGTCTTTACCTGTGTTCCGGTTTTATTTTTTCCCAATTTAATAGCAGCAGTTGCACAGAATTTGGTTTTATTAGATTTATATAACTCCCAGTTTACAGCCAATATGCCAAGAAGTTTATTAATATCAGGGTGTGACCAAAGAGTGCTGTTATTAGAATCCTCAAGCTCACTTTCATCAACCGTTTCATCAATCATTTCATCAACCGTTTCATCAATTATTTCTTCAATCGTTTCTTCATCACTTGGCACATCAATTGTCTTCTTAGTCGACTCTCCAACTATTTTCCCTGTAATTCCTTTATTAGATACATACATAGGATTCGGTTGGTAGTTTATGGTACTATTATTTTGTGATATAAATGAAGGACCATTTTGCACGGGTGGTATATAATATTCCAAATCATTATCTCTTAAAGGTGGATTAAATGGAGGAAGATATAAAGAATTATTTGGTGGGGTTCGATAAGGTAGGTAATCATGTGGATGGTAGTTTATAAATCGATTAGAACTGTTTAAATTTTTATCACTCATTTTCAAAGTTACATGTAAAGGTTATGTGCATACGTACGTATGTACTATCGTTTATTTTATATATTTGAGTGTCGCCAAAAGAAAACATACCTATCTAAAATATAGATTATAAAAATCATAATAATCTATTTCTAGATAGATACATTTTCTTTTGACGATACTCATTTATAATAATGGCATCAACAACATTATCAACAATGTGCATCCGGAAATTATTTTTATAATGAGGTATAAAATTTTTTATTCGTTTCATATTATAATCATTTGCAAATAGAAACCATTAGCTTACTAACCAATTCTTTAGTGTTCTTACTAGGGATGGATCGGTCTTCGTAAAGACCGGGACCGGACTGTAAAAGACTGAAGACCGAATGATTTTCGGTCCTCGGTCCTGAATAGTCCGGTCCTGGTCCTGATTATGGTCCGACGATTACTTACT
>CAJVPU010002166.1:0-11130 GCA_910591775.1 Dentiscutata heterogama | reverse complement strand
TTTAAATAGATTACAAGCTAAATAGAAAGTTTTAAAATATTCAAAAAGTAGCTCTTATCTAACTTCCGAATTACCTCGCTGATTGCCAAATTACTTTGACGTCTTGTAGAGAAGAAGGTATAGTTTCTAAATTTTTATACCACAATTCGTATTGTGATTCTCGTGATGGAAAATCGTAATACTTTAGTATCAATTATCTATTTACCAACCAGGTCACCCATTGTAAAACGGGCCACTTGCTACCCGTTGTAAAACGGGTCACCCGTTTATCAAAAAAAACAATCTGGTTGGTAAATTTCACGGGTTAGGTCATTGGGTTCATGGTTATCCAGGTTATAGTTTGGATCCCTAGTTAAAATATATATATATATTTTTTTTTAATGTTAAAGGTGAGACCATGCTCTTATCTTTATTAGATTTAACAAAAACTTTTTACATAATCGAAAAAGGTTTTATATTTTAAATCTAAAACTAAGAAAAAGAACTCAGACATATATCTAAGTAAATCTAAATACTTATCTGTAGCCTAAATCTACCAAAGTAGCCAAGACTCACCTAGATTGAGGGTAAATAAGGATAAGAGAGGGGTGTGAAGAGAATTTAATCTAGTTAAGGAACCAAATTTCTAATTTAGAAAGTAGGTCAAGTGTAGATATATTAGAGGAATTTTTAAAAGAAACTATTAGACTTGACAAAGATATAGTGGGATTGACAAAAGTAATATTGTTATTAATACTGAGAGCGAGGTTAGATTGTAATCTTGAAGTGCAGTAGGGAATCTAGATATTTGTATAAATTTGTTGGTTAAAATGAAGAAGAAATTAAATAGCTAAAAAGCAGGCAAAGTTGTGAGATGGGGTGTGGTCCCGTATAGTGTTGATAATATCAACTGGGACAAGACTAGTGATTGTAGAGAACAGTGATGGTTTGAAGTTAAATGCATGGGTTTGCAGACTGTTGAGGCTTTTAATTTGACTAAGAAAATGTTGAATTTGGGTGTAAAAGATTTAAAGTTTACTAGGAGTTATGATATGTTGTAGAGATATATCAAGCAGTTTGAGTATTAGATCAGATAAGGGGCAAAATACACAATGAAATACATTAGTAGGTTGTTGGCATATATGGCAGGAGTTGGGGTAAGAAGGATATCTTTTGTGAAGAATGTGTGGAGATGGAAGGTCATCAAGTAGTAATTTAACTCTGAATGTTTTAAGTGTTGATGATTGAAAGCTATGTTCAAAGTTTGAAACTTTTTGATTGTTATTAAGATATAGCCAAGTAGCATTCTAATAGATATCCTGTGAAAGAGAGAACCATTGTTGGAAGCGATGTTGGGAGGACCATCATGCAAAAATGTTTGCATTACAGATAGTTCAGATGCTATGACGAACTGAGAGTTCAAGAGGAGAGCTATTACATAGAGGGGCAAATTGGGCATTGTATATGTTGCCAGAGTTAAGAGTAAGAATCAGAGCATTGTGATAGTTGCGGGCTAATTCATCAGCTTTGTTATTAAGTTCATTGTCTTGATATGCAGACACTTTATGAAAGGTAATTGAGAGATTAAGTAAGAAGCAGAAGTTTAAAAATATGTTCCAAGTAGACCAGTAGAAGGTGTTTGAAAAGTTTGCTACTGGAGTAGAGTTTAAGAGACTGTTATATTTTAAAATTACCGATTGAGAGTCAGTATAAATATGGATTATAGAGTTTTGGGGGACTGTACTAATGGCTGATAGAATTGCAAGAAGTTCAGCCTTAAAAAAGCAAGGCCAAAGTTCAATTTGGGCTTGAAAGGTATGTTGAATTGTGTGATTGTTAGTTTGTAGCCAACCAATACCTATAGAGTAATGAGAGTTGCCTATATTTGTGACAGAACCATTAGTATAAAAAGTGAAGTTATAAGAGTTACTATTTTGAGTAGCAATATGCTGTAATAGGTCAAGAGCAGAGCTAGGTTGAAAAATTAGTGAGGTTTGAATAGTTGAGATATTAAGATTTGGCAGGAGTGAGAGGAAACTAGGGTTTGAAAGTATAATTAAGTATAAAAAGTCGAGATGATTTGCATGAAAGTTGAGTGTTTTGTTAGGATTTGGTCTACCAAAAAATTTAATAGCCTGGCTAGTAGGGATAAGAATAGTGCACTTGTTGGCAATGATATTAGAGTTTAGAGAGCAGTCTGAGCATGAGGTTGTGGTTATGAGGGCCAGGGGATAGGGTGAAAGTGAATAACTTGTAATATTATATTGCCAGTGATTTATTAAAGTATAACCAGAATTGTTAGATTGATGACAAGCTTTGCCAATAATAATTTGGTTATTAAGAAGAGTAATGAGCCATGGCTTGAAGTGTTTGTAAAAGTGGCTAGTGTTATAACTATAATAGGTAAAAGTAGGTAGATGAAAACTAGGCAAGATAGTATAAGCAGAGGTTATAATTGTTTGACTTTCAAGAAAGGTGAACCAGAAAGGAGTTTTTCCTTTTGGGATTTTGTTGGTCTGGATGAAATATGTATCTAGTCAAGAAGACAAGAGTTATTGGATGTGGTAAGTTGGTTAAGGAAAAGTAAGTGATGATGGCGAAGTTGCTTTTTGAAAATAGGATATTTGGGATGTGAAGCAAAAATTAACTCAAGAGGTATTAAACTTTCTTGGAGATTAAAGGGTATTGGAAGATGTGGATTTGGATTGATAGAATAATTAATAGATTTAAAGAGTTGTATGATTTTAAAGCTTGTAGTATGTTTGTTGGATCTATTAATGATAGAGTTTGGATGTGAGAGTATACTAGCAGATGACCAGAGATTGTTTTGAAGTTGTTGTACTCTAATTTGGGTAGATACCCCAAGTAGGTCTTTATTGTTTAGTTGTTTAAAGAAATTGGAGATATGATGCTGAAGTTGAATATACCAGATGTTTTTAATATTATAAATATAGGGATGTAGAAGAGTACTGGTAGGTATTGTGTGACTAAGTTTGGCTTTATGCTTGACAAGGCCAATGTGTTGTGAGAGGATCTTATTGCAGAGAGATTGACTAAGTATGATATTCTGAAGTCAATATTTAATAGAGAGGATGATAATAGTGTTAATAATATATCAAGCTTGGGTATTAGTAATTTGTTTTGTATTGGCGATTTGAATGAGATGTGAAGATTGTAATAGTGTAAGCTGGGATTGTTTAGATTGTTTGTTATTTAGGGTGAACCAGCAGCCAAGAAATTTAAATGGCTGGTGTAGTAGACAGACAGGTAAAGCTTGATTGTTAAAAGTAATTAAGATAGAGTTGGAGGATTTGGAGTTGGTTGAGAGGATGGATTTAGATGGGTTAACTTGAATATTTGCTATTGAGTAGAAAGATTCTGCAATAGATATAATGTTGGATAATTCTTTTTGGGATGAAGCTATCTAAAGAGTATCATCTATATAAGCTAGAACAGAGCAGTTAATATTGGTATAGTTAGTGGTGAGGTGTTTAAGATTGGTAAACCAGGAGATTTTGGATGTGTATTCAGGGAAAGATGAGTATATGTAGGATATGAGAGGGTCATAGTAGATGCACCAGAGGAGGGAGTGATAGTTTCACCTTGGTCTATACCATTAAGAACCTGGTATGATGATATTAAGCCAAAATTAGTAATGACCTCATTTTGGTGGTCTGTTAAGAGATTAGTGAGGATATTAATAATAGTAGGGGGAAGAGCAAGTTGAGAGAGTGAGTGCTAGAATAGTGTAAAGTTAACAGAATCATAGGCCTTACTCATATCCTGAGAAAAAACCCATATATCTTGGTAGTTGCAGTTTGCATCTTCAATTAAGTTGTTGAGAATATGAATTGGGGTTGATGTACTATTGCCTAGTAGGGCAACATAGTTATAAGAAGAAAGTATAGGGTGTTGCGTAAAGACTTTACTAAGTCTATTTGTAATGATTTTGGTATAAATTTTGCAAGTATGTTCAATAAGGCTAATTGAACATGTGAGGCTAAGGTTGCTATCAAAAGCATTATTTTTGGGAATAGAGAAGATTCTTCTCTGTTTTCATTGTTTAGATATATAGTTATGGGTTAAACAGCAGTAAATGTGAGAATACAAGAGTGGTTAAGGTGTTTGATCATTTCATAACTAATACTAGTAGGACCACATGCTTTATTGTTGGGCAATTTGGAAATTGTTTGTAAAGTTTCTTCAGGAGTAATAGGTTGGGTAAGTAAGATATACTAGTCGAGATTAATATATGTGAGGGGTAAGTATTGTTGATACCAGAAGTTGTCAAAGAGGGATTGGTTAATGGGTCTGAAGGCTGTCTAGTTAAAAAAGTGAGATTGTATATGTTGTTTAATTTGAGCAGGTTTAGTAATAAGCTAGTTTGGTAATTTGATGTTGGTAAAGTGAATAGGAGGTTTGTATCGGTCTAGTATACTATTAATAGCTTGTTTGGGTTTAGAGATTAAAGTTTTGCATCTTTTCTCTGATGCCTCATCTGAGTCGAAGAGAATGTTTAATATGATATGCTTGAGATATTTGTTTTCAAATATCATATGCATGTTGTAACCATGTGTATAATGATGGGTTGTCCAAGGAATTGAGAGTTTGGAGATTACTGTGAGTATAGGAGTTGATAATGAGAATAAGGGAGTTGATATGGGGTAGGTACTTGTTAGATGAGTTAGAGGTAATAATTTTGATTAAGTGTTCTAGTTTTTTAAGGCCAATGTAGAGAGCAGTACACTGTGGGCTATATTTGTGATTATAACTATGCTTGCGAGTTATTTTGTTAGGGAGGGTTTGAGTGACAGTATGCAGAATACAGTATTGTATTTTATACCATGTAGTGTCGATACTCTCAGATATATGAATGTGTAGAGGAATGTGTTGCTGGGTGAAGAGGTTGCTGACAATATCAGAGAATTGGGTCTATTGATCTAGTGAAGTTGATTTGTAGTCAAAGATTCTGTGGCTAATATTAGTGTGGAAGCGAGAAGATTTGCTAAAAGTATAAGGAAATGTCCAGAAAGATATAAGAATTAGGTGATCACTAAGAGTGCTGGTTTTGCTATTATGGAGATGAAAGTTAAGAAGGAATTGTAGATTAAAAGAATCTGTCCAAATGTAGTCAATGTGGCTAGAGTTGATGTTGTTAGACCAAGTGTGATTAGAGTTATTAAGATGGGCACCGATATCAAACATGTTTGAGCAGTGAAGAAAGTTAATAAGTTTGTAATTGGTAGATAAGCTGCTAGTATCATCATGAGTATTAAAATCACCAAGAATGATAGAGTGTAAATTTTGTTGTTTAGCTTGGAGTATCCAGTTGATAATAGTGTTTTGAGTAAGATTTCTCTTGGTAGAGTTGGTAGAAGAGAGATAAACGGATATAATACGTAATTTGATGTTGCTTTTAAAAAAAAGGTCAAGTTCAAGGGCATCTCCAGGGTGTGTGTAGTAGCTGTAAACATGAGGTTTTAGATGGTTCTGAATCATAATAGCAGTCCCTTCAATAGAACTATCAGAGTTAGACCAGTAATAGGTGTAAAAGTTGTTATTACAAAAAGAAAGTTTGGTTTTATGAGAAATTTTAGTTTTAGTAAAGAAAGCAATAGAGATATTATAGTTAATACAATAATCTTGCCAGATCTGTCTCTTAGAGGCTACATTAAAACCTCTGATGTTGTGAGTTGCTATAGTAAGGTTGAGGTGACAAGAGGAGAGGTGAGAGGATCGAATAGGTGATTTGTAGTAGATAGGGTATTGTTGGGATGTGATCAGGTAAAATAGTATCAGTGGTATTAAGATATATATGGGTTTCGAGTATAATAATATTGACAGAGATTTTGTATAGTTGCAGGAATGAATTTTTTAAAAGGTGCTGGAGGAATGATTTGAGTGTTTGTGGTAACGGGAGAAGAGGAAGGTTGTATTTGCAAAGGAATTTGTTGAAACATATCTCCTTAGTAGGATGGGATGAGTTGGTGCTTGAGGAGATGGGAGAGGAGTCTTCTGCAAAATCGCTTGCTATATACCTGGTTCTCATAGCTGTGCAAGAGGCCAAAGTCTGCTCTGTATGTTGAGTCTGACCATCATTGCTTGGCTCTTCCACATAAATAGGCTTTCCTGCCTGCCTACTTATATTATTCTTCTTGAAAAATGGTCTACAAGATGTGGAAGACATCATTATTTTAGAGATGGCAGCTGCTTCTATGTTTTTTGCAAAAGACTTTAGGAAAAAGATTGTTGATATTCAGATTCAGGTTCATTTGATTGATTAGGTTTAGATAGTAAGTCATGAAATAGGTTATTGGATAAAGTTGGTGTAGTGATTTTGTAGTTATTGATAATAAGCTGTTCTGCTTGTGGCAGATAAGTTTCATTATATTTAGAGTGAATCTGAGAAAAGATTTGTTTGGAGTTTTTAAGTATTTTGAAGTAGAAAATAACTCTGCCAATATATGTAGAGTCTGTAGTTAGCTTGATAAGTTTATAAATTGATTTATTATAAGAAAGATTGTAGATATTATTATTTTTAGTAGCAGCTTTAAAGTATTCATTGAAATAGAAATAAAAGTAAAAGGTATTGCAATTGATATTAGATTCAGTGTTATTTTGTTTAGTATATAACTCCTCTACCTTATTGGCCAGGTCTGAGAAAGTTTGAGTAGAAAAAGGTTTAAAAAATATAGCTAAGTGTGTTCTATCTTTGTCAAAAATTGTAAAGTTGAGTATAGGGTGAATTATGGGGAAGGATTGGTTAGGTGAAGAAGAAGATATAGCAGGAGCAGGGAATAAAGAGAGTGAGTGTTTATAGAAATATTGGTAGATATTTTGGTAAGTATGCTGGTTGGAAAATTCTGAGTGCTTAGTATTAGTAGTAAGAATAGCATATGGGTTTTCTTTGTTGGCTTTGCATGTGTGAAAGTGATATAGAGTTGCTTTAGTTACGGCATTTCTGCATTCACTAAGTGTAGTAATAGTAGAGATTTCATAAGTAGAAGGAAGAAGTTTTTTACATTCTGTGGCAAGTGTTGTAGCAACTTCATATCGAATATGATTATAAATTCTTTTTTCAGTTTTTTTGGATTGTTGAATGAATTGTCGAAAGTAGATTGGAATAAAAGAAGAGAACCATTCATCAAGATCTTTAGTAAAGGGCTTTAGAGATGAAATTTTAAAGTTATTAGTAAATTGTTGTTTAGGAATATTAAGAGCAATATTAATATTGAATTGGGTATCATGGTGGATTTGAAATAAGGATTTGTTTGGTGTATTTTCGCTAAACGAGTAGCGAATTTTAAAATAGATTGGTTTGATATCAAGATCTTTAATGAATTTTTGTGCATGAATTGTTTGATACTCATTTTGAAGGAAAAGATAGATACAAGCAAGGTTAAGAGCAACTTGGTTGTGGTTACGAATACTGTATGGAGAGATGGAGCTAAGCGATGAAAGAATCTTTTTGTAGTTGAGTTGGGTGAAAAGTACAGTAGTGAATTTAAGAAAGAGAGATTTGAAAATATCAAGGATAATACTAAAGAGATAATAGCATTTTTTCAAGTAGGGAATTTGCATTTAAGATTAGGTTAAGAAGGAATTGGGGGTGTTTGCCAGCAAGTGAGGCCATCAGTTAGTTAAAAGTATGTCTAAATTCTTTGTTTTTCCCTTGACTATTAGGGTTGTTAGAGGTAGATTTGACAATTTTGCCAGGTGCAAATTCAATGAGATTTGGTTTAACAAAGTTAAAGAATTAGTAACCTAGTGTGTTTAGAGAGGTATTATTCTCCATATTATTAGTGATAGAATAGGTAGCAAACCAGTCAAGATCTTTAGAAGTATTACGCTTGGGGTAAGTTGGTTTGGTTAAAGATAGTTGGTCTGGGTTAGGAATAGTATTAATAGAGTTAGCAGCATCAGATTGAGAGATAGTATTAGAGAAATTAGTAACAAAAGTATCAAGATCTATAGAGGTAAAGATAAGTAGTTCAGTATTATTAGTTGAAGTAAGTGGTGTTAAAGAGGGGTTGAGAGGGTTATTTTTAGCTTTAGCTTTACTTGAATAAGTAGATTTAGTAGTAGTTTGATGTTGGGAAGTCAGGAAAGATTTGCTTGTATTAATATTAGAAGATGGTTTAGAAGAGAGTGTCAGGAATAGATTATTTTTAGAGAAAGAGGTTGAATTATCAGATAGGGTAGAGGAGGCAGGAAGATTTTTAGTAGAAGTAGTGTTTTGCATAGATTAAAAGATAGGAGTTAAGTCTTTTCTGGCTTCATCAAGTAAAGAAATAGCAGTTGAGATAGTAAAAGTGCTTGTGGATGCAATAAAGGAAGTTGAGGTAGTAGTACAGTTAGTGTAGTAAACTTCTTGGTTTATAAGAGTAAAGGGCTCATTAGGATGATATTTGTTGCTATAAAAATAGCAAGTAATGGTTTTGGTGTATTTGAAACAAGTATGCTAACAAAGTTGATGTGTGGGAGAAGGTGGAATGTTTTCCGAGGTTTCTGAAATTTGTTGGATAACTTCTGTACCTTTTTGGGATAGCTTTTTACCAGTAGCTACTCAGGAAAATGTAGTAGCAGGTTGGTAAATAGAGTTGTTTTTAGCAATAAATTGAGTATGGTATTTGCCACATAAGCATGTAGTAATTGATGTAGATTTTGGTGCACGGAAGAAGTATGCAGCTATCTTGATACATGTGGTTTTAATATGGCAGTTAGAGGGTTCTTGGCTTGGTGGAATTGGTTTAATATTGTCAGTTGGCTCATCTTCAAGAAAGGCAATACCAAAGCTTGTAGGAAAATAAGCATAGAAGTAATCAAGGTCGATAGTATCTGGTTTTTGCTTGGTTAGAGTAGGCATTTTAAAGAAACAAAAAAGAGTAAAAATTAGTTAATTTAACCTAGAATTTGTAATAGAAATTAGTTTTTTGTAAAATTTTTCTAAGTTGAAAATAGAGTATAAAAATAAAACAGGAGTTGTATTAAAGTAGACTATTCAGGGGTATGTAAAATTGGGTCTTTAGTTTAGGTTATACAAGGTCACGTGTCCTATAGATTAGATTTTGAAGCTTTGTGTTACATGAAGTCACGCGATATCATGTGTTACATGAAACCAAAAGGGGAATCTTATTGTGTGAATAGAAGTTACAAAAAAGGCAAGTATTAAAATTGTGCAATATTAATTAAAATAAGGTAATTTTAGTGTAATTTAGAAAGCATCACTAGATTTAAGGTATTGTAAAATGTGGGTAGCATGGCTGGGTGGCCTTGGTTACACGAAAAACGTCTCTAGTTGTTTGGAAAAAGAAAAATTCCCAAAGTAAAGGAGCAAAGAAAAAGTAAATGAAATTAGAAATTATTTTGCTTGTAACTTAGTCAATATTGAAGCTACAGAGATTTATTATAGCTTGTTTTAGAGAGAAAAATGTGTAGAATAACTTAAATTATGCTTTAGAATAATTTTAAGAATCTGGATTTTGTATAAATAGCAAAAGAAGCTTCTTTGGCCTAAAAGGCCGTTATTTAAAAAGTTTAAGAGCTATCTCTTTAAAATTTAAGTATTATATATAGTTTTGTACGTAGAAAAAGTTTTATTAGAACTAGAAATTAGGTTGTCTTAATAAATTATTGCAAAAATGAGATTTTGTTAAGTTAGGTTTTTGAAAAAATTTTTTTATGAGTGATTAATGGAAAGAGTTTTTTTTTTTAGTCCAAGTTATAATATATTGTATATATAATATACTAATTATTAATATAAAAAATAATATGATATTTAATAATAAAAAATAATATTAACTAATAATTTAAAATTAAATATATATTAGTTATTTTTCTCATAGCACTTGTCATTTAGAGGTAGTTCTTATACACTACCTGCCAACAAGCTCAGAGTTTATCACTCACCGAAAAAATCGAGTACTATGCATGTCGTGAGCGGAGGGTTGAATCTAAGTAAAAGAAAACTTATACTCCTTTAAGTGCTCTCAAGTGGTCTTTCATCTATTTTTCATTTTTACCACTCTTACCAAAATTTTCGACAAAAAGTGGGCGATTTGGCTTACTCTCTTCAAAAGATCAGCATTGTTTACACCTTCCTAATTCAGACGAACTTAGTAGAATACAACTACGTGTTTGTTTTGTTTATCAATACAGTGCTATGGTACAAGGAAGAGACCGATCCCCCCATTTAGAAGATACCTAAGTAAAGTCAGTGTCTGGAAGAAGTTCCTAATGATAAGGCGATGTCTTACAATTGAGATATATTAATTAGTTGCAATTATTATATAATTTTTTAGCCTTGCACAGGTAATAATAGTGCTTTTTTTTTGGTGTGTTGTTCGTTATGACTACACTATTCCTTTTTTTGCTTTTTTTATCTTCTTCTATTTATGATAAAATCTTTTTTAGAAATTTAGTTTTTTTTTTCTTGTTTTGTGTCTTCTCCTAAACTTGTTTTTTTCTTTCATAAAATATAGTATTTATCTTTTCCCTTATATATAAATAAGAGATCATATATTCTGCCTGAACTTAGGTAGAAAAAGTTTAAAGAAGAAATAGGTGGTCATGATACGTGGCAGGAAGTGTCTTTTTGATATGGTATTTGATTTCAAGTTCAGAAGTAAATATCAAGGAGGGAAACTCCTGCTATAGCAAGACAAACATAGGTATCTAGTAGGCAATCAGGTTAGTCTTAACTCGCAATTTAGGTATAGTTGGTGGCCTTTGGGCATGGTACTTGTCGTTTAGAGATAGTTCTCATATGCTATCTGCCAACAAGTTTAGAGTTTATCACTCACCGATAAGTCTCTCTAAAATTTTAATAGTCTAGAGGATTATTATAAGCCTAATAAAGTTAAGGCATGACTGCCAAATTAGTTCAAAAAAAATTAGTTATTTTTTTCTATAATTACACTATTTGTTTTACATAAAAAAGATGTGATTATAAAATTTTAATAGTAATGATATTACAGTATATAGAGTTTATTTAATAAATATATTGCTAATAATTTTTTAAAAAATAGTATTTAAAAAAGATATAATTATATAAGAAATAACTACAGTTAACTCCGTATATAACGAACCTTTTTATAACGAACTCTGGATATAACGAACTTAAAATTTTTAAATTTTAATATTAATTCAGTA